>JAUCMX010000014.1:15072909-15331075 GCA_033459395.1 Hemibagrus guttatus | reverse complement strand
AACTCCTAGCGAATGACGTAACCGCAATGGCGGAAAATTTGCACGAAAACTCTCATAGCAGGATTACTCAACACTCGTGTAAACCCACTTTTCCATGCTCTTCAAAAACTCCTACAGTGAGTTATCAATTAATTTATGGAAGTTTCTCCCAAATCTCAGCTCAATCACGCCGATCAGCTGCTCCGTCACCCCCCTCTCTCCCTCTCTCCCTGTCTTTTTTCCCCCCTCCCTCCGAAGGCGGTTCTTCCCCCATACAAACCAACGAACAGATTAACCAATCCAACTCATAGGGCAAAAGAATGTTTGATTTTGTTTTCTCTTTTTTCACATGCACACCACAGGCAAACATATTACAGATCACAGCATTCTTAAAGGCACAAGTACACATTTTGCGACTCTGCAAAATTTTGAATCTTTAGAATATTTTGAATCTTTAGCTCTGTCTGAGAAAAAATAATTAGAACAAAACACAAACAGCAGTAACAAACAATATAACCCAATAACTTCTAGAACTATACTCTAGTGGGTTACATTATGTTGCAGCCTGATACTACAATTCTCTTCGCAATAATCTACACAGAATTCTAGAAATGTGTTAAAAGGAAAAAACTAAAATATTACTTGTACTTTTAAGTAAGAGGAACTTGTTTCAGCAACATTCCACAAAGTGTGTGTGTGTGTGTGTGTGTGTGTGTGTGTGTGTGTGTGCATACTAATAGTACACATGTAGTAGTGTGGATTAGGCCTTGTTTTTTTTCCTGCAGAGTAAATTACACTGCTGTTTGACGACTCAGAAAGTGCACAGTTGGCAATATCGAGCAGTAATCATTCATCTTCAGATTCTCATTATGCAATCCTCAGCTAGAGATCTGCTCAGGGCACAGAGCCCAAGCATTTCTCTCCAGTCTCTGCAATGTGTATACATTAAACCTGCACTCATGGTGGAGAAATAAAGCAATAGCTTGTTTAGTGTCAGTCATTCCCCACTGATATCAATGACTTTAATCAGCCTGGATTTTTTTTTATCACCACCTAAAAAAGTCCAGTATGATTCTAAGCTGATGTACAGCAGTTTTATGTCCAAACCTGAACCAATTGTGTCCAAACTCGATAACCAAATAGCCAGCAATTATATATCATTATTAAACATTATTAAATAAGTTGTTACTGTCAGTCAAATGTACATAATATAATATTTTGTCCCAAAAATGACATGACAGGGTGGTGTGATTAAGCAGAGTTACTGTTACTGGTACCACCTCATATCTGATTTCCAATAGCAACACATTTTATTCCTTTTATACTACAAACTCAATTTGTCAAAGAACACAATTACTAACTTATTAAAAAAAACATCATGTCATAGTCTTTTCTTATTTATAGTTACATCTACAAAACATGTTAGTTCCTGTAAACACCTACATTGCAGCAGCTATAAACAATCATTTCTTCTAAAGAACCTTTGCTTGTTTTCATTCCCGAATAGTTTATAAGACAAAAAACACAGCCTGTTACAGAGAAACTGCAGCTCTGTCCTGATGTTTACCCTGATGTTTAAGTGCTGACACTGGAGACTCCTTTCACTAAATGATAAATAAATAAGATGAGATGAGATTATTATGAATGATTATGCCTTTTTTTTTGTTAAAATTTATTTTGAAAAAATTTTCTGAAGATTTTTATGAAAAGAATTGCATGTAAAGCTGGTGGTGTTTTTTTTTTTTTTTTACAAAATTTTCTAGGTGATCCGACCAGAGAGATATTTGAGAAATGCTGTAAATGAATATTCAGACCATGTCAGGTTTAGACAGTTTGAGACTGAGTTACCGTGTTCCTCTAAGGCCTGTAACTGCCACCTATCAGTTATATAAGCAGCAATACCCCATCTCCAAGGACTGCTGAATTTATGGAGGGGTACAGAGACAGTCTTCAATGCAAATTCCACAGCAGGGTGAAAAACCTAAAGCGAACCATCTCCCCAAACTGTTGGCAAGCCATCATCAGTGGACCTTGAGGCGCTGATGCAATATTCATGCTGCATTTTGTGGCTGATTTGCTTAGCTCTCTTCAAACCTAATAGATTGAAGATGAATATGAAGCATAGTGCAAGGTTAAACCAACCCCCCACACTAAAACCCCCAACACCTCACCAACGCGCCCCCAACCAAGTAGCAGATCCTAAAATGAACAACAATTTGGACGCATTATCGGGTGATGATCGTCTCTTTGGTTGCATTTTGAAGTGTTATCACAGTTACACGGCTTGAGGTTTCAAACGCACAGTGTGAGTCTCACATCTCACAAAGCCGCATCAGAGACGGCCAACTTCACACAAACACGACGTCTCGAGTCGAGCCGAGTCAGTAGGAGAACTGTAGGAGGACATTTGTTCCTGATACATACCAGCCAGATAGAATTGAGCAAAACAAACCCTTGCTGAGAACTAAGAGCATGTGATCTGATCGAATCAGGATAAATCCCAGTTAAAGAGCTGTGATGTTCTTACAGAACTATTAATAATGATTAACAGCCACCCTGCTTCCAATTAAAACCCTTTTTTATTATCGCTGAGTCTTTAGGGCAATTGTAAGATATTTTGAAAAAAGCATGATGGTGTCAGAAGTGTTGAAAAATTAGAAATAAAGCTCAATGGGTGTGCCGTTATCGGAAAATAAACAATGCAGTGTGAGGAAGTCATGTGAAATGAGTTACTGTTACACACCGTAGTTTCCTATTACAATGTTTTCTTCTTCTCATACCACAGTGATTTATCAACAATTCGTTACAATTTGTAATGGTTTCAATGATATCTAATTTATTAATGAACCACAATTTTTTCAGTTCATTAAAGTAAAGTAATGCTGAGGAACATCCAAAACAAATTAGTCCCCAGTATGAGTGACAGTTTATTTTAAGGAACATAGATAAGAGATTAATTGAAGTTGCTTTCTTTGTTAAATAAAACTCAAATTAGGCATTTTTTCATTTTTAAAGGTTTATTTACCATGTAATAGTGTTTATTCATAAAACCCATTCTGCTGCATGGCATGACCGGAGCTGTGATATGTGAAAATGAATATAAATAACATTATTAGTTATTACAATGGACTATTAACTCTTATGCAACTAATAATCATGACGTAATATCCTAAAGTC
This sequence comes from Hemibagrus guttatus, assembly GCA_033459395.1. NCBI lineage: Eukaryota > Metazoa > Chordata > Actinopteri > Siluriformes > Bagridae > Hemibagrus > Hemibagrus guttatus. Next base: position 15,327,919 of record JAUCMX010000014.1, on the reverse strand, counting down.
ACATCTTATTGGTCTATAGTCTGTGTCTGCAACAGCGTCTCCCCAAGATAAATGCCCGTGTCTCCTGAAGACTGACATTTAATGGATCTGTAAGAATACTAGCATGCTGGAAGAAAGCTTCAAACTGTACACTGGGTTGTAAATACTTTAGCTGTTCCATTCAAATAGCAATGGCACTGCGTCTGCTCTAGCCGTCTATGGTTCCTAGCTGGTCTGATATGAAAAGTCAATTGCAGAAGCTTTGTATTGGGTGACAGAGTGAAATGGTTGTGACCCCTGTTTACTCATCGTTGTGTAATTTTGCACACTAGAAACAATGGAAAATGCTATTGGAATATTTTAGAAAATGTTCTGTCTTAAATACAGACACTCTTTTTAATGGGGATTCATGAAGGACAGTGTCAGTGTCATGTTGTATAAATGTAAGCAATTCTACCAGATATGTAGTTTTACTTCTTCTACTACTACTACTAGCTTTTTAGTATTCTGAGGTAGAATTTTACACTAATCATGGACTAAACATGATATTTTCAGTAAGTCAATTTGTGTCCCATATAATAAGGACAAAATCAATGAATGCACTGTTCAGCAAATCACTGAGCATGAATAAATAATCAAAACCTTTACTAGATACAGTATGAAATTCAGTAAGTCTGCTAAAATGCAGTTTTTAAAACATAATATTTTAATCCATCATGAAAAATAATGTAATTCACATTCACGTGTGGTAAAAATTTTGACCTTTTCAGGATGTAGACTATTTTATACTTCAGCTGTTGCAAAGAGAGAGAGAGAGAGAGAGAGAGAGAGAGAGAGAGAGAGAGAGAGAGAGAGAGAGGGAGAGAGAGAGTTTATTTGTCACATATAGTTTTATAGCACATTTAAATTCGTTCACATCCCAGCTTAGGAAGCTGGGGTCAGAGCAGCTTGGCAGTGCTCGGGCTTGACCTTCTGATCATTAACCCACCAACACTGCCCCAAGCCATATAGGCAAATTTATTTATGTATGTATGTATGTATGTATGTATGTATGTATGTATGTATGTATGTATGTATGCATTTATGCAGGTATGCAGGTATGCATGTACGTGTTTGTTTGTGTTCCAAAAATTCACAGCAGTCTGCTAATGAATACCAAACAGAACATCAGGTGACTGCCGTAAACTACAGAAACTGATGCTTTACCAAAAGTACTGCTGGTGTTATCACATCCCTGCAGTGTTTCCACGCAGGAAGAGATCACAGCATCTATCAGAGTCCTTATGATTCACGCTTCATCTTCATGCTGTCCAAAATCTTCCACAGTGACACAGTAATTAAACACGAGAGTGCGTCCTCACAGGAGAGCAGACAGCCCCAAATTCCTGTAGTGCTCAGCTCATTGGTCTTAATGAGATTAGTTTTAGTGTTGTATGTGCTATCTGTCATATTTTAATCTTCAATTCAGTCACAAACATGACATCATGTTATGTTTTAATCACATAATAATAATAATAATAATAATAATAATAATAATAATAATAATAATAATAATAATAATAATAATAATAATAATAATAATAATAATAATAATAATAATAATAATAATAGGGGGGCACGGTGGCTTGGTGGTTAGCACGTTTGCCTCACACCTCCAGGGTTGGGGGTTCGATTCCCGCCTCCACCGTGTGTGTGTGGAGTTTGCATGTTCTCCCTGTGCCTCGGGGGTTTTCTCCGGGTACTCCGGTTTCCTCCCCCGGTCCAAAGACATGCATTATAGGTTGATTGGCATCTCTAAATTGTCCGTAGTGTGTGACTGTGTGAGTGAATGAGAGTGTGTGTGTGTGCCCTGCGATGGGTTGGCACTCCGTCCAGGGTGTATCCTGCCTTGATGCCCAATGACACCTGAGATAGGCACAGGCTCCCCGTGACCTGAGAGTAGATCGTATAAGCGGTAGACAATGAATGAATGAATAATAATAATAATAATGGATTCTAAGGGTCACTGTTGTGACTGTTATGTTAAAGACTGGAGTGAATTTAAAAGAATCAGAGACGAGACAGTTTTCAACCATCACTTTCAAAATATTTTTGCTGGATATCCAGATCTATCCAGATCTATTGAGAAGATCTAGCTTCTCAATTAGTCAACTGTTGGTCTGCTCATATGTATGGACTATTATCACAGTTGCCAAAGTTTAATGCACAGGAGGTGGGATTTATACCAATATAATGTTTTAATAAACTGTCTGTGAATAGTTGATGAACGGTACATCTAAACAATTCATGAACAGTGTATAGTTCATGAGGTGCGTGTGTGAACAGTTCATGAACAGTATCTCTATGAATAGATCATGAACATTGTTTGTGAACAGATCATGATCAGAGTCTCTTTAAACAGTCCATGAACAGTGTCTCTCTGAACAGATCATTAACAGTGTCTGTGAACAGTTCATGAACAGTGTCTATCTAAACAGTCCATGAACAGTGTCTGTGAACTGATCATGAACAGTGTCTCTCTGAATAGATCATGAACAGTGTTTGTGAACAGATCATGAACAATGTCTCTCTGAACAGTTCATGAACAGTGTCTCTCTGAACAGTTCATGAACAGTGTTTGTGAACAGTTCATGAACAGTGTTTGTGAACAGTTCATGAACAGTGTTTGTGAACAGATCATGAACAGTGTCTGTGTGAACAGTTTATGAACAGTGTCTGAACAGTTCATGAACAGTGTTTGTGAACAGTTCATGAACAGTGTTTGTGAACAGTTCATGAACAGTGTTTGTGAACAGTTCATGAACAGTGTTTGTGAACAGATCATGAACAGTGTCTGTGTGAACAGTTTATGAACAGTGTCTGAACAGATCATGAACAGTGTTTGTGAACAGATCATGAACAATGTCTCTCTGAACAGATCATGAACAGTGTTTGTGAACAGATCATGAACAATGTCTCTCTGAACAGATCATGAACAGTGTTTGTGAACAGATCATGAACAGTGTCTCTCTGAACAGATCATGAACAGTGTCTCTCTGAACAGTTCATGATCAGTGTTGTCTGCACTTCCAAGCACTGATATTAAGGCGATATTAAGAGCTGACATTATGTTTAAATAGTAAAACCTAATTAGATATTTATAACACTGTCTGTGAATAGTTGATGAACGGTACATCTAAACAATTCATGAACAGTGTATAGTTCATGAGGTGCGTGTGTGAACAGTTCATGAACAGTATCTCTATGAATAGATCATGAACATTGTTTGTGAACAGATCATGATCAGAGTCTCTTTAAACAGTCCATGAACAGTGTCTCTCTGAACAGATCATTAACAGTGTCTGTGAACAGTTCATGAACAGTGTCTATCTAAACAGTCCATGAACAGTGTCTGTGAACTGATCATGAACAGTGTCTCTCTGAATAGATCATGAACAGTGTTTGTGAACAGATCATGAACAATGTCTCTCTGAACAGTTCATGAACAGTGTCTCTCTGAACAGTTCATGAACAGTGTTTGTGAACAGTTCATGAACAGTGTTTGTGAACAGTTCATGAACAGTGTTTGTGAACAGATCATGAACAGTGTCTGTGTGAACAGTTTATGAACAGTGTCTGAACAGTTCATGAACAGTGTTTGTGAACAGTTCATGAACAGTGTTTGTGAACAGTTCATGAACAGTGTTTGTGAACAGTTCATGAACAGTGTTTGTGAACAGATCATGAACAGTGTCTGTGTGAACAGTTTATGAACAGTGTCTGAACAGATCATGAACAGTGTTTGTGAACAGATCATGAACAATGTCTCTCTGAACAGATCATGAACAGTGTTTGTGAACAGATCATGAACAATGTCTCTCTGAACAGATCATGAACAGTGTTTGTGAACAGATCATGAACAGTGTCTCTCTGAACAGATCATGAACAGTGTCTCTCTGAACAGTTCATGATCAGTGTTGTCTGCACTTCCAAGCACTGATATTAAGGCGATATTAAGAGCTGACATTATGTTTAAATAGTAAAACCTAATTAGATATTTATAACACTGTTTTTACAGGATGCTCAAGAAGTATTCAAAAGATTTCACATAACCTGCAATTATTACTCATCATCCTGTTTTGTCTAGCAGGTAAAATTGCTATGATTATACATTGATGAAATTATAATGCTGAGCTAAAATGCTTAGAAATGCTTAAATGACTGATCCTTCATGATTCAGGGCCGTGTGATTTCTGAAGGCAACCTAGCATTCTCAGTCCATGAACAGTGTCTGTGAACTGATCATGAACAGTGTCTCTCTGAATAGATCATGAACAGTGTTTGTGAACAGATCATGAACAATGTCTCTCTGAACAGTTCATGAACAGTGTCTCTCTGAACAGTTCATGAACAGTGTTTGTGAACAGTTCATGAACAGTGTTTGTGAACAGTTCATGAACAGTGTTTGTGAACAGATCATGAACAGTGTCTGTGTGAACAGTTTATGAACAGTGTCTGAACAGTTCATGAACAGTGTTTGTGAACAGTTCATGAACAGTGTTTGTGAACAGTTCATGAACAGTGTTTGTGAACAGTTCATGAACAGTGTTTGTGAACAGATCATGAACAGTGTCTGTGTGAACAGTTTATGAACAGTGTCTGAACAGATCATGAACAGTGTTTGTGAACAGATCATGAACAATGTCTCTCTGAACAGATCATGAACAGTGTTTGTGAACAGATCATGAACAATGTCTCTCTGAACAGATCATGAACAGTGTTTGTGAACAGATCATGAACAGTGTCTCTCTGAACAGATCATGAACAGTGTCTCTCTGAACAGTTCATGATCAGTGTTGTCTGCACTTCCAAGCACTGATATTAAGGCGATATTAAGAGCTGACATTATGTTTAAATAGTAAAACCTAATTAGATATTTATAACACTGTTTTTACAGGATGCTCAAGAAGTATTCAAAAGATTTCACATAACCTGCAATTATTACTCATCATCCTGTTTTGTCTAGCAGGTAAAATTGCTATGATCATACATTGATGAAATTATAATGCTGAGCTAAAATGCTTAGAAATGCTTAAATGACTGATCCTTCATGATTCAGGGCCGTGTGATTTCTGAAGGCAACCTAGCATTCTCAGTGTTGCTGCTGATCACATACCACCCATGACAAAATATATGTTTTGTATTTTGAAATTAGGTATAAAATTGCATAAAAATGCATTGGATGTCTTTTTGACCCAAAAACATAGAGAGATGTTATCATTGAGACAAAGAATGTTAACATTTCATGCTGTAGTTTGTAGATAAACTCTATGGATGAGAAAGTTCCCATCACTGTTAGCGGTGGAAGGTCAGTGACCTGAGGTCTGATTGTTATTGATTGAGAGGCTCAGTGAACCAAGCTCTGAATTTGATGTTGTGTTTCACATCCTGGTCTTTCCCATCTGCCCTTCATCATTACATCGTCATACACTTTCACAGATGTTTTCTCTTCAATCAGCCACGACATGCTTCCTTCCAGATTCATGAAGCTAATAATTAAAGGATATCAGCCACGTTTACAATCAGTGTGTTTGTAAACAGAGAATCTTTCTATAAGAATATATTTACACTTAAGTCCAAATAATCATTCAATGTTTAAGTAGAAAAAGTATTCATAGTTTTCAGCATCTTTCAGCTTTCAGCATCTAAGCAAAAAGCTTAAACCCCCAGCTAAAAAAAAAAACAGTGATAGAAAATGCAGACGACTTAGCTTTTTTAAGATTTTTTTTTCCTACAGTGGTTAAAATATCAGTTTTTGTGTCTGAGCTCAAATGCTAGATCATCAATTCTCAGTGTTATACTTATGCTTCTGTTCTTACTGAGAAAAGGAAGGGGTGTGTTTTGATCTGAGACATTTCACATACTCAGACTCTGACTAATGCAGTCCAATGCCATTTGGTGATCTCTGCAGCATTTGCAAGCTCATTATGCATGTGTACCTAGTACCAGAGTGACATGTGCAATTTGACCCAGACTGATGGATTGTTTGCTCTGTCTGAATGCTGATACTAATACTAGTACATGCTCAAGGCATTTATTTGCTTCTTTTACTTCTTATGCTTCTTCTATTTCTTCTTCATCCTCTTCTTCTTCTTCTTCTTCATCTTCTGCTTCTTTTGTGCGTAATTCATCATGTGGTCGAGCCTTGATTTCAATATATATCACAGCATACGTCTTTTGTTTTATTACAGAGACTCTGATGGAACTCAAGGCTGTATGTACTTTAGGGGCCACTAAAGATTCCTGCTTTCCTTCAATGCAGCAAAAACATCATTACTGTAATAAGACACAACAGCTTCCTTGTGGAGTCATTGTTAAATCACAATATGGAAATATTCAGAGTAGGAGCAGTGCTGGAGGCTGATCATGTTGTCTGCAATTGAAAAAAAAAAGAGCCTCATAATCATTTACACTAAGTCCAACACCAGCGACATCCAATCAGTGATGGGGATTTAAGTACAAGCCTGCTGGCTTCAAAGTCCTTGAATGCAACCCAAATTGAGCTAATACTGTATTCTTAACAACTGAGGCTTGTATTCAGAGTTGTATTAAGAGTGTCTAGTGAGCATTCGATACAGAAATTGTGCATAATGTTATTCAGAAAATACAAGCTAAAGCACTATTCAGGGGTTACATGAGTGTTAGAAACAGAGTCCGAATAAAACAGATCCATGTTTCAGTTGTGACCTTGAATTTGAGAGCATTTTTCTTATACAATATCAGTTTGAGCGAGGAGCAGTCTGGCATCTGACAGTTTGATGTAACTAAAATATGACACACTGAAAATCATGGTTTATCTGAAATGTACTCCAAAAACTATGGAATGCCATTTAAGGATAATATTAAATACCTAAATATGACAAATATGTTATTACAGGTGCTATGTTACATCATATTACATTCAACTACATAGAAAAATACACAATATCATTCTTTGTGATGTTTTAAAGTCTAGACTGTTGTAATTCCTTTACTAGCCCACACTGGGCTATACCACTGCATGAATTATCATACGATATTTATATATTTTCTATGACAGAAACTCTGACAATAATACAACAAATCACATGTTTAGGTTAACTGCACTCATTCTAAAACAATATTGTTTCTATAGTAACAGGAACTTGTAAGGTGAACCCTCAACAATAACCTAAGCTTAATAATAAAAGCATAATGAACCATATGGAATGTGAAGCTGATAAACTGTGTGCATATTGATGTGGGAGGTCCAGTTTCACTTATTTATATTATCAGGGTCATTTCCTGATCAGCCTTTATTTTCTCTCTCCTGTGAAGTTAGCAAGACAAATGCAGCTTGATATATTATCAGAAAGTACAAACTTCTCTGCCCTGAGAATTTATTTTATTTATGTCCTGAGAATTTGGAGAGCATAACCTCCAACTATTATAAAGCACTGCCACTGCAGACTACTAAGTGTATCTGCAGCTGCACTTCTGTCAGAGCTGCCATTAGGGAAAATTAATCAGCACCTGCTGTCCAATCAGAATCAAGAATTTAATAGCAGAGGATCATATAAATATGATCCCTATACACTTCACCAGACTTCACCTCAGTCTTTTTTCCCCCCGTATCTCCCCCTCATTGTGTTTATCAGCAGGACAAACCTGGGCTTCACTTCCTGCTCTGGCAGCTCCGAGGCTGGAGCTCATGCACAGGGTTTGTCAGCGAGGCCATGCTGTCCTCGTGTGATAAGACTGAGGGTACGAATCCAAAGGTGGAAACTTAATCCAAACCCTCCTGCAGCAACTAACTGCAACGAAACCTTGGAGAGTTCCAGACACACAAACACGTGTGTGTATACGTGTGTGTGTGTGTGTGTCTGGAGCTCTCAATGGATTCTATATATACTATATATAGAATCCATTGAGATGTAGTATTGGGATTCTCTGTTCTTAGAGAGTTGGTGTCAGTGTCAGCAACAGCCTCTGCACTCCATGGATCATTAAGTCACCAACTCTGAATACAGTACTATATATGTTCATAGTGTGTCAGTTATAACATCATGGTGTGTAGATCCTACACACAGTGCACTAGATGCTCTATAGAAAAAAAAAAAAACATTCAGCATCAAATTAGCTGATTCAAAACAATAGTGATGTAATTATTTTCATTTGCATTTCCAACATTCAAAATTTTGCTGCATTTAGCCAACCAACTTTGGACAGACTAAGCAGAAGTCTGGATCTATACATATTATAAGAATTTTAATATGCTATATGGGCAAATGTTTGTGGTCACCTGAACAAGCTGAAGCCTACAGTTGTGTAGTTGCCCCATCATCATGGACAAATGCCCCAAACCCCTACCCGCTTCAAAAAGAAAGTGCTTAATGTTCAGTATCAAGTGTGAGACACACCTTAGCTTTAGACAAACTCTGTCAATCTCCTAAATCTTCGTCTAACATCTAATTAGTGCTTAGGTCTACTGCTATCACTGTGTGACTACAACTCTGAATACCCACACTGTGCACTGCATACTGCTTTTTAGTAGAGTTTAATATAGTTATATACAGAAATGTTTCAAACATAGCCAAAACGTGTAACATACACTTTTTTCATAGTGTTTAGTATGGTAGTATGTGTTCTTGGACACAGCCAAGCACACTGCCCTAGCTACCATTTTCAAGCCAACCTGAATCTGTATAAACACCCATCATGAGACGGATGAGTGAAAACCGCTTCAGAAACAATTTCTAGGTGAATTGGCCTCATGGAACACAGTTCAGTGTGATTGACAGTGTTTTGATGTTGGTGTTTTTTGATTCCGCTGGTGTTAAAAGACAATGATGATGCTCTGAGGATGCCTCAGGAATTGAACTGGAAATGAAAATATAATGAGAATATGCTTGCTGATTTTTTTCATGTACATATTTGTCATGGTTGTTTGTGTGTCTGTGTGTGTGTGTGTGTGTGTGTGTGGCTGGCAGTTTTCTCTCTCCATCCCTAATCATGTATTCCCTGAGCTTGAGATTTCTTATCTAAACACAGCCAGGCTGAACCTCCTGACACGCGGACTCGCTCGGGCATGTTCTGAATTCAGATCCAACACCGACAGCTTGTATTCAAACACACCCACGCCGGACGTCTGAAAGGTGCTGAACAACAACGAGTCGTGTTAGAATTCACTGGAGAGGAAGTCTGGATTCACTCACACTACTGCTCCAAAGGGCTGTGGGTTCTCCAGAGAACCCTATTATGAAGCGTCCCACATTTCTATTAATTCAAGACCTTCAACACTGCATAACATATTACACATTTACTCACCGTTCACATTTCTACTATAGTAAATACTAGCGTGAACTAAATTAAGCTGAACTTAAATTCATAATAGAATTAATAGATGTGGAATTAATAGATGTTTTGCATGTTTTAGTTAAGCAGTTATTAATACATGTGTATATTTAAAACATACTTATACAAAATTCAATGTATTTTATATACAGTTAACTCTGTGTGCAAGGGTATAGAAAAAGAGGAATAATTTAGGGCCTAGGTTAAACCATGCTGCCCTGTAACACTTGATTTGTATTGCTACATTCTGTAATTTGGATTAGTTTTTGGAATGTGTCTGTACACTTTATCAAAAGTAAAAGTTTTACCACCCACAGTATCTCAGACATGTATGGGACTTGTGATTTGTGAGCTGCAGATAGGAAATTAGGAAACCTAATATTGGTTTGGTCCCCTTTTTGCTGCCAAAAAAGCACTGACCCATTGAGGAATGGACTCCACTAGATCGCTGAAGGTGTGCTGTGGTATCTGGCACAAAGATTTTAGCAGCAGATCCTTTAAGTCTTGTAAGTTGCCAGATGAGGCCTTCATGGATCGGACTTGTTTGTCCAGCACATCCCACAGAAGCTCGATTGGATTTAGATCTGGGGAATTTGGAGGCCAAGTCAACACCTCAAACTCGTTGTCCATCAAACCATTCCTGAAACATGCCCAGTGCTGGCGCTTTCGGCGGTGCACAGGGGTCAGCATGGACACCCTGACTTGTCTGTAGATATGCAGTCCCATACGCAACAAACTGCAATGCATTGTGTATTTCTGACACCATTCTACCAGAACCAGCATTAACTTTGAGCAAGAGTAGCTCATCTGTTGGATCGGACCGCACGGGCCAGCCTTTGTTCCCCGCGTGCATCAATGAGCCTTGGCCACACATGACACTGTCGCCGGTTCACCACTGTTCCTTCCTTGGACCACTTTTGATAGATACTGACCACTGCAGACCGGGAACACCCCACAAGAGCTGCAGTTTTGCAGTTGTCACACTCGCTCAAATCCTTACACTAGCCCATTTTTCCAGCTTTGAGGACAAAATGTTCACTTGAAAAGTATGCTATAATATAAGGAAAGTGCAGGAAAAAAGTATCAGATATCATAAAGAGATCAGTCAGTGCGGTCAGATTCAGAATCATAGTGAACCTGACAATTTGTCTTTGAAAATTCTTTGCAGCATTTCTGTGCATTTCTATCTACATCTCTGTTTTTATTCACTCTTTATACCAACATGCTAAACAAACAAATAGAAATAACACTGAATGAGAAATCAAAGAGAGGCTCAGAGTGATAAATAAAAAAAGCATAAAAGCGAGAGAAAGTTCACAGGAGATTCCCCTTCCTGACCTATAGAGCGCCTGAATGAATGAAGTGCAAAGGAAGGAAAAAGGCAGGTCGGCTCCATCTAATCCCTGAGTGGGGAGAATAAATAAAATGATGAAAGTCTATCACGTACATTCTGAATGTGGGAATCACCCATCTGCGTGTAGAGGGAATCTAAGCCGGGGCAGCTGAGTCAAGCCCCATGAGGGGATTACAAACGCAGCACTGCATCTCAGCTTCCCTGTAGCTCCATCAATAAAATTCACACACAACATACTAAACCACACAAAACTCAAAACAAAACTCCCTCATCAGCCACTTTTTTTTCTCTTTCCCATGTTGCTCTTTCCCAAAATTTTAATCTTCACCCCTGACTGTTAGAAGGTACTAACACTCCTTCCATACATGGTAAGAACCTCTGCTTCACCACATCACCCCTTCACTCAGCATTTTACTACAATGGCAAAACACACAATTAATGGTTTATTTCTTTCATAGTGAGCCAAAAAATGAAATAAGGATATAACTATTATTAGTGATAAGCTATTTTGATGATATTTTAGTTAGGAATCATGTAGATTATCATCCTGAAATCCACAGGACAGCTCAGTTGGCAACACATCTGTTTCTTCCAGGAGGAACTGATCCTCATTTCACACACTGTTTGAGAGGAATACATTATATTAAAAAAAAAAAATCCACAGCTGTGCCAAATGAGGCAGACAGAAAACGAAGGAGAGGGAAAACGAGACGGCTCAAGAAACTATGCTGGCTTACTGTGGAATATGGAAACATATAATGGATTTTGTTGCACTAACAAATGTAGACATGTTTGCTTCTGTAGCTCTGCACTATAGCTAGAAGGTTAATGTAAATAACAAGAAATGGAATCTTACAGCCTTCAGTTCAGCATTGGGTAATGTCTAAATTATTACACGCTCACCTCTAAAGACTTTAAGTACACTAGCTGTACAATTACAGGGTGTATGATCTCAAAACATACAGCTTTGCCTTTAGGCCACACCTCCTGTGGGAGTCTGAATGCAATGGAGTTAAAATTAAGTGAAAAAAAAATAAAACATTTCAGAATCAGAAACAGAAATCCAACACATCTCAGGGGGAAAAAAGCAAAAATAAAAAAAGGTCCAATCACCTAATTACATAAGTGTTTATAATGTGAAACACAACAATCACATTTATTCGGCTGTTATACAGTTATTATCATGCCTATGCCATCAGTGAAATTCTTTTGATTAACACCAAATGAGGCTCAGAATTTTCTTCAAATCTTGAAAAGGTTTCAGACGACTGCTAAAGCCATAGTCTGCAAAGAGCTTACAGAGCATGCACAGTATCTCGTCGAAAAATATCACAGCGGGTTATAAAAAAAAACAAAAAAACACCATCATCAACATCATCATCCTTTAGGGGTGCATTTCTTCAACCAGAACTTGGGCTTTTGAAGTACAAGTACCACTCAATTTTAGCACAAAACCTTCAGGTGTCTGCTAGTAAGATGAAGAAGAAAAGATCCAGTTCAATGAATGACTTCACTAAAAGAAGATCGATATTTTTGAATGAGCTAGCCAGAGTCCAGACCTGAATCCAACTAAATAAATCTAGAACACTTTTGCAAGAAAGAGTGGAAAATATTGGCAAGTCATGTGCCATGTGCCACACTGAAAAAACCCCTAAAACAATGTAATAAAATCAAAAACAGAGTTTTAGTTTAGGGATGTGCGAGTGTTTGTTTGTTTGTTTGTTTAGTGTATGCCACAATTATGTATTTTCTTCATTTTCTTCTTCAAGTTTTATAAAACATTTTAGATTTATGCCGAAATTAGTTTTAGTAGCAGTAGCAGTGATGTTGAAAACATTTAAATAAATGACTAAATGCATGCAATACATTTTTAACATAGCTTAATTACAGTTTAAATACATTTATGTTCTCCTTAATCTTCTTCTTCTTCCCTTCAGGGGTCACCAGAGCGAATCATCTCTCTCCACCTATCCCTATCTTCTGCATCCTCAACACTTGCACCCACTAGCTTCATATCCTCATTTATTACATCCATATACCTCCTCTTTGGCCTTCCTCTTTGCCTCCTGCCTGGCAGCTCCATGTCCAACATTCTCCTACCAATATACTCACTCTCCCTCCTCTGAACATGTCCAAACCATCTTAATCTGGCCTCCCTAACTTTGTCCAACATGAGCTGTCCCTCTGATGTACTCGTTCCTAATCCTGTCCAATCTTGTCACTCCCAAAGAGAACCTCAACATCTTCAGCTCTGCTACCTCTAGCTCTGATTCCTGTCTCTTTCTCAGTGACACTGTCTCTAAACCATACAGCATGTTGTATGGTTTAGAGACCTACCGAGGTGGTGGAATGAACTTCCCCTAGGTATCCGTACATCCGAGTCTCTGACTGTCTTCAAACGGCAACTGAAGACTTATCTCTTCCTGAAGTACTTAAACTAGCTCTTATTTTTCCAGTTTACGTAATATGTTGCAACAAAAAAAAATAAAAAATAAAAATAAAAAAAAAATTAAAAAAAAACCCAACTCAGTGTTTAGGCTAATGGTATCCCAAGTTGTGTCTTATTGAACCAGTGTTAATGTATTCAGTGAGTGAGAACTAAAGCACTTTTGTACGTCGCTCTGGATAAGAGCGTCTGCCAAATGCCAGAAATGTAAATGTAAATGTAAGCATGGCCGGTCTCACCACTGTCCTGTACACCTTCACACTGATTCTCGCTGATATTTTCCTATCACAATTTAGGTTCTAATAATTATGTATAAAGTGTTAACACTGGACTCGCTAGAATTACACGTGAACACACTCTTCTTTTACAAGGTGTCACAGCATTTCATCTCAAATAAGCAAATGATAAATATCTCTTCAGCCAAAATGCTACACTGACACAATCTACCAGAACTGAGCTGTGTTACCTGAGAGGAAAAAAGTTTGATGTGAATCTCATTAGTGACACAGCAGCTCAGAACTCATTACTGAGATGTCTGTCTTGTAAACCAGCGTTGCATTTGACATCTATTTGAAACTTGATAATAATCTTTTGGCTCCGTGGATTAAACTCCTGTTTTAAAGCAGCCCTACACAGCTGTTGTGATGTATAACACATTCTTAAAAGGTGGAATCATTTTTTTTTTAAATGTTCGAGATTTTTTACATAATACCAAATAAAACATTGGAATGTTTCTTTACAGAGAATGTGGTCAATTTCTTGTTTCTGTTTCTGGGTGTGAGTTTTTCTTTTCTTATTTTTTTGTTTGATGTTTGTCTGTATGTTTGATGAATGTCTGCTGGTTGCCTGTTGTAACATTGCTCTAGGCCCAATTTAGAGCAACAGAGTTCCCCTAGCCTCAATCTTCATGTGTGATGTGTGTAGCATAGTGAGTAGGTGTAGTTACAGGACAGGCAAGGTACACAATTGTTTGGGACGTCGAGTTTTCCCCCATGAAGTCCACTAAGAACACGAAAATGTCAAATCTCAAAGTACAGAACCAACACCAACACCTCACACAGGAACCTCAGATACAGGAGCTCCATCCCACTACCATGTAGGAAGTTTATTTTGAATTGTTGCACTTTTAAAAACCAGAAAAGAAAGTAAAAGCAAGAAGAGGACAAGAAGAAACAGAACTAGCGTAGGTTGTTGAGATAATCTCATAATGAAATAATTAAAATAAAATGTATGTAATGTTAATGTTTTTAGCTAGCAAGCTTGATTGAATTTGTCCCTTTACTAATGATGTTCTGTTGGAGCCTACAGACAGGAAGAAAACATCACCATTAAGCATTTCTTTTATCTTCCTGTCCATTAATTTATTAATTTTCTGTAGCATTTGTCCTACACAGGGTCACAGGGAACCTGGAGGCCATCCTAGAGGCACATGCTTGATGGGATGCCAATGTATAACATGGCACAATCACACATAAACTACACACAACATAGAGATGACAATCAGCCTACAACACATGGCAATAGACTGGTGGAGGAAACCAGATTACCTGGAGGAAATCCCAAAGCATCGGGATAACATGCAAACTCCAAACACACACACACACACACACACACACACACACACACACACACACACACACACAGAGACACACACACAGGGCACAGGCAGGAATCATACCCCCAGCCCTGGAGGTGTTAATGTTAATCACTAATGCTAATCACTAATCCACCATGACTTTCAGGGGACAAATGAGACTTTATTTATTTTACTTTATTCACATAGACAGGAGACGAGACACAACAATACCCAAGACAAGACAGTACCACGACATACGACATACTTATCATGTAATTAGTTGGAATGTCTGTAAAGTTCATTAACATGCATAATATCAACATTAGTTGCTGTGAATGTTGTTTGTAATTAAGTTGCGTGTGTTTGTGAGAATCATGCTTGAGATGTGTGGTATGGCTTTGGTTACATGGGTTGTCTGTAGGGAAAGAGAGGTTTTCCACTGTTATGTAGCTGATTGTTGTGGTTTTCTAACATGTGATATTAATGTTATTTTTTATTTCCAATTTATTTCAGATTTCAATAAATCAGCACCGAATGTATGAGGTGCATTTTATGAAAAAGTGGCATGCAGTATTTGAAATGTTTGAATTTGGAGGAACACGTTCACATGTCTGATGCTCTTATAAACCATTGTAGAAATCCTAAAACTTTAATAACTCGTGTGAAATGTAAACGTAATCATTCCGCTCGGATGCAGCGGAGCAAAAAATTTCAATAAGGGGCAAGAGCACGTGATGTAAAGTCAGGTACGCAGACGTGAAATGCGAATTTCAATGAGAGATTGTAACCAAATAAGCATGTTTTATTAGAATATGATTTGCACCAACGGCTTGAGGCGAGGAAGCAAGTTTTAGTTAATGCTCATCATTTTTTTCCTTGCCTTTAGCTGAAACTTAGTTTGTGATAACTTCCAGCTCTGTGCATCACGTCTGCTCCCTATCCTTCCTTACGCTATTTGATAAACTGACACATGTCAGGAAATGAATCTTATTTGAGATGGAAAAGTAAATCCTAAAGCACTTAATTAAGATCAGAAACGTTTTTTTTCTTCCTGCTTTCCCTCAATCAAGCTACAGATTGGGAAACTTGAGTATTCATGAGATTCATTTGTGTATGTAAATGCCGGTGGGAAGAAGATGTACTGAAGAAGATAGACGCAAGACCAACCAGCGCACAGCTGTCAATCAAACTAGGAAGCGGAATGACTCTGGACTATTAATCCTCATGAGTTTGGGAGCTGGAATTTGAGGATGATGTGAAGGATCAGACAATCAGACAGACGAGCAGATCGGCAAGAAGCAGAATGTCTGTTTATGAGCCTGAGAGCGTGCTGGAATTAGACTAGATAAACATCCAATTTAGCAGAAATGCTCACATTCAGAAAGGATAAGGAGAGTTTTTACAGAATTTCCAAAAAGCACTGAGGTGCAAAATCTTGACCTTTGATCCCTGATGTCAGGAAGCTGACTTTTTGTACAGAAATGGTACAGAAATGAATAGTTTTACAATAAAAGACAGATTTATTATTGTTGTTTTTTCAGTTCAAACCTTAATTCAAAAACTGACTAGACCTGCATCCTGCAAAAGATTTACAAATTATACAGAACATTCATTTTTTTGCCCTTTAAATAGTCGTGCATCATTGTCATTAAATTTTAAATGCTAGTTTTATCCTTAACATTCGGCCTCATTTATTAGGAGCATTTACATACAAAATCTGGTATCGATGAAATTCCATATAGTTTAGAAGCCTCCTTTCTGAGTTTGTGTAACTTTACATATTTACACAAACTCACTAATATTGTTCTTGACTGTTCAGCTTCAAATCATATCACTGCTGACATGTTACTGTGATTTAATACACAGATTAATCTGTCAGCTATAAATCACTTATTTATTCAATTACACTGTTGTCTTTAATCAATATTTTGTGAAACCCAGTCATTCCTATTAATTAGACATCCAAAACATAAACAAATTCATAAATAAAAAGAAATAAGACTAGCAGTTCTATTAGGACAAAAGTAACAGCTCTGTTTAGTCTTTATTTCATGTTTTTGCTCTCTCTGTAAGCTTCACCGTTTATAGAAATTTTGTGCCATTAGCTGGACCATGCATACACTTACCTTTTTAGGAATTCATGGATGATTTATTGAATAAACCCATGTGAGTACAAAGAACTTTAATTTTTCATTTTTAGTGCAATTTGGCCTAAAAAACATTTGCACACAATTTTAGTACAGGAGTGTAATTATTGTAGGAGTGTAAAATTGTGATACAGGAGAGGTTTAAAGTTTCTTTCTCAAAGCACAGAAAACAATAAGTCATGCAGAAACATACAGGCGGACATACAAAGTCAGTTTTGTAAGAAATAATGAAATGAATAATGAAATGGGAAAAAAAATGCTGCCTGCTCTTCGAAATCCCCGCCCCTAAACGTACACACACGCCCCCTGACTAAGAGGCGGAGCTTTCTGAAATGACAGTTCAGTATAATGATGAACTGAAGTGAAAATTTCCGAGTCTGAAACTCAAACTGAAATTCAGGACACACTGAGCAAGAAAACATGTACATTTTCCAGATTATACATCCCAGACTGTTTTAAATGCTCTTAAATGCTCTTAAGCCAAAACCATTTACAATTTTTAATTTAAGGTATAGTATTAACCTTACTAAAAACACTGCTTGCTGAAAATAGCATGAAATGTGCACAACAACTCTGGTTAAAATGTATATAAACTGCCTTCAGGCAGTTTTTTGTAACACAAGAAATAACACAAAGTTTATTTTTACCGTATATAAATTCATACTCGCTGAATTTTCCGAGTAACTCTGAACTCTGTACTGGGGTCAGTTCACATCTGACATCTCCCTCAAAATATTAATTTCATCTTAGATATGTGTAAGATGAGCTGTGTTTCTTACACAACTATTGCATCAGAAAAACGTGTGCAGATTACGGTAATAAAAGTAATCAGACACAGACAATTACATGGCTATTATTCTTCTATATAATGAATTATTAAAATAATTGTCCGTTTGCTTTGGCCACTAATTGGTTTACGATATTTTAGACAAGGTGTAAGGACTTCTATTTTGAATGAGCTTTGAGTCAGGTTGTTATGTTATGGATTATTATGCTGCGTGTAAACATAGACACTGGAGACTCCTTCCAAACATCTGAATAAACATCTCCTTACAGTAAACTTCACCAGATCAACAATTACACACATTGTAAATCATTTTATGTGAAGCCTCATCAGTAAAGGAAATTCATACGAATTAGTTGATATTATACAGTAGCAATAATAACATATTAGAATGAGTGTGATAATATGAATATCAACACCTTCTGACCAATCAGAATTCAGACCTCAGCACTGGGGGATAAATTGTATTAAATGAACTCTTATTCGGGTGTCACACTGGTGGGATGTTTAATATTCAGGCAGCTTTCACACTGGCAGTTTAGTCTGAAACAAAGCATGGTTTGCAAGAAAACTGAGTAATGTGAAAGCCGTCATGCAGACCAGGAAGCGCACTGTGGTACTGGGGTCTAGCTGCCGGAGGTGATGTGAGTTCGGTTACACTGGAACTGTGCTGTGATTCCTGTGAATGTGAACGCAACTCATATTCATGTACAAATTAGTTCAGGAAGTAAAGTAATCTGTGTGTGTGTTTTAGCTGATGATGACATGTTAGTTTCTACAACACATGTGTACCATGAGTGGTAGGAGAGCATTGAGGGACACAGAAGTGGTGAGATGCTTTATTGTGGTTTCCGTCCATCCATCCATCTGTCCATCCATCCATCCATCCATCTATCCACAAGTCCATCCATCAATCCATCTATCCATCCATCCATTCGTCCATCCATCCATTCGTCCATCTATCCATCCATTCATCCATTCATTCAGCCATCCATTCATTCATCCATCCATCCATCCATTCATACATTCATCCCTCCATCCACCCATCTCTCCATCCATCTATCCTTCCATCCATCCATCCTCTATAGTGGTTATCCTATTGGGTTGCAGTGAACCTGGAGTCTATCCCAGGAGACTCAGGGCACAAGGCAGGGAACAACCTGGACAGCATGCCAGTCTATTGCAGGGCACAACCACACACACACACACACACACACAACACACTCATTCACACACTACAGACAATTTAGAGATGCTCATCAGTCTATAATGCAAGTACCTGGATTGGTGAGGAAAACCGAAAACCCAGAGGAAACCCCTGAGACAACCCAGTGCTAGCTATGTTTAATACGGACAATAAATTAATAAATATATAAATATGGGTTGTCTTCTGTATACAAGATTCTGATGAATGCAAACGGTTCAATCGAATCAAGTGACCAGATCAATGCTGAGAGTGGTGCTGGGAAAAAAATAACACTTAAATTCAGACTGCAGAAAACGTGCCTAGTGTGAAAACCACCTTAAAGTGCATTTCCTTTTCACAAAGAGCACTCCTTAAATTAGCTGCATCCACCACAGCAAATGTGATGAGAATTAATGCCCAATAAATATTCTGCTGAAACATAAGGGTTACTGACCTCTGGCTGTAGCTGATGTCTTTTCTTCGACAGTGCAGAGTAACCACTCGGTGTCCTTCACTCCTCACATCCTGACTGACGGTCCACTGCACCGGATTAGTGGCCTTCGCTCCTAAAAACGCCACGTCATCTTTCAGCTTCACCCTGTCAGAGACATAGGTTGTTTGCATGATTGTTTGTTTGTTTGTTTGTTTATACTGCTGTCATGTGCAATCAGAGTGACAAACAAAATACAATCTGAAATAAATTTGATCCCTAAAGTTTAAAATGTTACTACCTATATGTCTAACCATTTTAATGTTTTACTGATTAATATCAGTAATATTTTACTTCAGTAAATATATTTCATTTTTACATTCATCAAACCAACATCCATCATTTAATATTAGCACATAAAGTCATAATAATAAAATTTCACCAATTGATATTGAATAGGAAAACACAGTATTACAGCTTTAAACAGTAGCAATCATTCTCATTTTATCTGTTTTTGTCAGGAGTAGCTGGACAGTTCCCTGCCAGGCCCGGGGAGGGCGCTGGCAGGAGAATCCTGGAAGCCTGTTTGTCTGTGTGATCCCCTGCCGATTGTTCTCCTTCCTGTGTGTGTCACCTGTTCCCCATTACCCTGATGTGTTTCCCTATAAAAGGGAACCTGATGTAGTTGTGTAGTGTGGGTCAATGTTTCTTGTATAGCTGTCCCGTGGGTGTTATGTTAGTTTTGGGATTTGTTGTATGTTGTAACCACGAGTCTATTGTAATGTTCGTCTTTCCCCTGTCTCGTGTTTATATAAATAAAACAGTGCTTCACTGTATCCTGCGCTTGGGTCCGCTCTTTCACGGCGTGCTGCGGCACGCCACACCACGGAGGTCCGGGTTCGAGCCCCGCATAGGGCAAGGGCTGCCCGGTCGTGACAGTTTATGTTTTTTGTCTGACAAAATCCTTTTTTTTTTCTTTTATATTATGTATATTTTTCTTTTCTCATTTTTACATTTTCTTGTTTACATTTTTGCTTCAACTATTTTTTATAATTTAATTTTTTTTCATATTTTGTGATTTAATATTTAAATCCATTTTTTTCTATTCCATGTTATTATTTATGTTGTTTTTATTGTATTTCTTTTTTTAAAAATTATTATTTTTTGTGTGTTTTATTTTTTTTTTTCAAAAAAAAAAAACTACAACCTTCTGTTAATTTTTTTCCGTGGGTGTATTTCTTTTTCTTTTTTTCTCAAGAGTGAAAGCTGAGCTTACACATCTATGGAGGAGGTGCAGATTTATTTGAACACAATATCTTTTCATGCATTGATTATGCAAAACTTCTGCCCTCCCAGAGTTAATGTGTAATATTTGAAGCCTCCCCTGCGGTGACTAACAGCCCTCATCTTAGGCGCAGCATTTCCAGCACACATTGCTTTACTTATATAATATAATCTAACGTTTAGGACTGGTGAATGTTGCTGTTATGATGTATGAGCATGCTGTAAAAGGTTTACAAAGTCTAACAGGACGCTTGTAAGTTGTTTCGACTCTGCTCAGTACACATCATTAGAACCATGTGTCAGTTGTGCAGCTGTGTCCTGTCGTCCCTGCAGCTTATCACATACAGATAAAAAAAAACGAATAGAAATGCAAAGCGTCCGGAAAAAAACAAGTCATGAATGACAGATAATTCTCTGCACTGACAATACAAAGCAAATAAGACTGAAACTAATTAATTATAAATGCATACAGAGTAGCGCAGAGATAGCTAAACAGTCGAACAGAAATGTGTACTGAGACAGTGTCCTCAAAAATGTATGGTAGCAATTACCTTCCTGTCAGTGTGAGGGACTGGAGATTCCTTATCGTGCACTTTAACGCTGCTGATGCTGCTGGCAGCAAAAATGAACTGGAGACCACAGCACGAGTAAAGGATCACACTACATTACACAGAGTCTGAACTCAAACAACTATTACAGCTTTTATTACACCAACAAGTCCTAACTAATGAATAAACCACTGTGTGTGGTTCTGTTCCGGTAAAATATTGACTGATGGGGTGGTGTGATGAAGCAGAGTTACTGTTTTCCATCACAAAGCTGATTACTTTTCTGTATCAGACAGTGGAGTTTCTAAGGTTTGTTCACCAATGAGGCAAAAGATTTTCTAGGGGGCTCCAGAAGATCATGAGAAGAGTTTTGTTGTTGTTTTTTTGTTTGTTTTTTACAACAACATTCAACATTCATCATTCAAATCTGGTGACTTGGGAGTAGAATTTCTTTATCTATCTATCTATCTATCTATCTATCTATCTATCTATCTATCTATCTATCTATCTAGATTTTTTCTATTCTATTTTTTGATTATTCGGTTTAAATTTTTTTTTGTTGGTTGTGTGTTTTTTTTTTAAAGTCTTCTGTTAATTTTTTTCCTGTGGTTCATTTTATGTTATTTTTTCCAAAAACTTAAATCTGAGCGTCTACATCTATGGAGGAGGTGTAGAAGATCATGAGAAAGGTGTTTTGGGTTTTTTTGTTTTGTTTTGTTTTTTTGGAGGGGGGGTTGTTTGTTTGTTTGTTTTTTTTTATGCAAAAAAAAACAAACAGCCAATCATTCAACTCTGGTGACTTGAGAGTAGTATTTCTTTATCTATCTATCTATCTATCTATCTATCTATCTATCTATCTATCTATCTATCTATCTATCTATCTGTCTGTCTGTCTATCTGTCTGTCTGTCTGTCTGTCTGACTGACTGTCTGTCTGTCTGACTGTCTGTCTGTCTGACTGACTGACTGTCTGTCTGTCTGTCTGTCTGTCTGACTGTCTGTCTATCTATCTATCTATCTATCTATCTATCTATCTATCTATCTATCTATCTATCTATCCATCCATCCAACCATCCACACCTAGCCTATCTATCTAGTCCCCTAAATGAATAAATCATTTCAAAAATCTTGACCAAAACATATCATTTATGGTAGAATGAAAATGAGAAGATTTGCATGTCAAATCTTTACCAAATAAATCAGATCTGAACAAAAAATCCTCTTGCAACTAAACACAAATTTGCATACTACTCATGAACACAGTGAAAAGCATTAGCCTGCTAGTCACCTCCCCTCTACAATATTATATTACGAATTATTATCTGACTGCCAGTGGAGGTTTACACAGAGAATTTTGAAGGGAGGAGGAACACAGTGAGGGCGCGAGGTGTATGATTGAAGAGGCGCAGGATATTTTCACTTAAGCCGGTGTTACAATCAGCCTTCTTGTTTTAAATCATTCAAATGATGTAAATGATCATGTTAAATGATTTGGAAAGTTTACTCTCAGGTGGATCTGCTGTAATCTACCTCATAAGAGTGATTTATAAGGAAAATATTACTGGGGAAGTAAAAAATGTCTAGCGACACCATTAGTAGAGGCCCACAATTTTTATTTCGAGTTTTTACTCCTCTTAAAAGCACTATCTGCCGATGTTTTCCATTCTTACTTATTTATTAAAGAATGACCTGCTGTGCATTTTATCCAATTCTTGTTGCATTTAATGTTGTGGTATGTCAGGGAAACAAGTTTTTACCCTGTTATCATTTGTTACAGCAACTTTAAATAGACATTCCCTTACCAGCTTTTCTTTATTTCTCTCACTTGAAGTCAATACAGTAAAAAAAAAAAAAAAAAAAAAAACACAGCTTGTCAAGTTATTGAGGAAACTGCAAAGCATAAACTGCACTCTCCTGAGTGAAATATTTCAAGTTTTTTCTTAACTTTCCCTCTGACTGAACATGCTGACACTGAAGACTCTTTCTATAAAGATTATATAAACATTTTCTTACAGAATACTGAAAACTTATTAACACTCATTTCCACCTGTAAGTAAGTCCATCAGAATGAGCTGTTACTATAGAAACATATAAAATATGTGCATTGCTATAAACCAGAAATTTCCAACTGCACTACTGTCAAAGCTGCTGTTATAGACAAATCAATACCTACATGTATATATAGACTTCAGTATATAAAACAGTAGCATTAATGATGTTTTAAAATAACTGTCTTGACAGGGCTCAACAGAAATGCTCTAAAATGTCTAAAGGTCATGAGTTTGAAACCTAGTAATTCCCCAGATCCAATGATTAAAAAATAACAAACAGTGGCACTAGCTAATTGTGGCTATCTGTGAGGTTGTGTATGTAGAGAGCAGATAGCCCTTTGCTCTGGGTGTGTTACACTGCTCCAAGACACAGCAAGTTAAAATGTTGGTCCCTGGCTGTCACATGATAGGGAAGGAACTGGTAGATAACCAAAATAGGAAGAAAAATTAGGGGACGAAAAAAAAAAATCATTTTAATAAATGTATTACTAAAACCGGTCTTTGAGCATTTTAATGCCCAAAACACTTCTTAATATAAAAAAAATAATTGATTAAAAATCTTTTTTACTAATCTGATTCAGGCATGAGGGGCACGGTGGCTTAGTGGTTAGCACGTTTGCCTCACAGCGCCAGGGTTGGGGGTTCGATTCCCGCCTCCGCCGTGTGTGTGGAGTTTGCATGTTCTCTCTGTGCCTCGGGGGTTTCCTCCCCCAGACCAAAGACATGCATGGTAGGTTGATTGGCGTCTCTAAATTGTCCGTTGTGTGTGCCCTGCGATGGGTTGGCACTCTGTCCAGGGTGTATCCTGCCTTGATGCCCAATGATGCCTGAGATAGGCACAGGCTCCCTGTGACCCGAGAATAGTTCGGATAAGTAGTAGACAATGAATGAATGATTCAGGAGCTTCAACCTTTTTTAATCACCTAAATAATTGCTGAAATTTCTATCCTCTCATTATAAAACAAACACATGAAAAATGTAACTCAATAATTAACTGAATAATATGTGAGAT
This sequence comes from Hemibagrus guttatus, assembly GCA_033459395.1. Classification (NCBI taxonomy): domain Eukaryota; kingdom Metazoa; phylum Chordata; class Actinopteri; order Siluriformes; family Bagridae; genus Hemibagrus; species Hemibagrus guttatus. The sequence continues at coordinate 15,303,772 of JAUCMX010000014.1, read as the reverse complement.
ATAATGAGAGACATATTTATGCAAAAATCAAACATTGAAGCATAATGGCATTTTATGTGCTTTTTGGAGTCTTCTAAATTCATCAGTGAAACTGGAGCACAACTGATCAGCTGTACAGTTAAGGCCAGAAGTCTAAAGGCTACAGCAATTTGATCTCAGTTTTTCACAGCTCCAGACGTCACATTACAATGCATTTCTTTTGGAAAGTTAATTAGAGCATTTTACTTTGTAATTTACTTTGTTCACATTAGAGGTCATTTTAACCTATCATGGCTGTAAAAAGACCTTTAAAGCCAGTGCAAATTTGCCCTTTATTGCGAGGAAAAAATCGAAACATCTCAGCCAAGAGCTCATAAAAAAGTTCACTTCTTCTTTACGAGCAATTTCTAAACAGCTGAAGGTACCACAGACATCTGTATGAAGAATTCAATATAAAAATCGTTTAGGCAAGAGGTACAATGTACTAGGTAAGAATGAACTAAAACCCAAGACAACAGTAATGAAACTAGGAAAGTGTGATGCCAAAGCATCCACATCCACCATCAAGAGAGTCCTACATCTCCATAGTCTGAAAAATCCCAAGATCAGCATTATAAACAGACTGAGGTTTGCAAGAAATCACCAGCCTTTTAAAGAGGGGTTTGAAGAACTGATTGTCCATAATAGTCAGTGGAAAATAACACCAAGTGTGAAGCAAGGTGGTGGCTGCATCATGTTGAGAAGGTATTTTGATGTAAAAGGAAGGAGGACCGTCTGCAAACACTGAAGCAACACCTCAAGTCATCAGCCAAAACGATCCATTTTAGTCACAACTGGGTCTTCCAGTGAGACAGAGATCCTAAGCATACCTCCATAGTTGGATCAAAGATAACAATTTTTTTTTGTTAAAAAGTATTGGAGTAGCTATCAAAGTTCTGACCTGAAAAACTGCGTCTAAACACCAACCTGACTGAGTTACACCAGTTCTGTCTGGAGGAATAAGCCGACATTCCAGCATGGCATGTAACATGGTAAAAACTGAGATTGAGTAGCTTTAGCCTTTGGACTTTTGGCCTAAACTGATCAGTCGTGCTGCTGTTACCCTGAAGAACGTATGAGTTTATATTCATCACAGTGTTGTGAGAAGCTTGTGGAAGGTTATCCCTAGCATTAAGCAATTAAAAGTCAATGCCAACAAATACAAACAGTGCAGGTAAAGATTTGACTTTTAAGTAAATAAAAGCTGAAATAAATCAGTCTCAAATAGCCATTATTTAAAAATGACCTCTTATAGAAATAAAGTAAATAACAAAATGAATATATATAACACAGGAAATGGATGCTACCATAAAGAAATTAAGTCTTTAGTCTCTGGATGTAAATGTTTGTGCAAAGTAGATGTAGCTACTAAACCAGTAACCTGCTAAAGCGAAGAAAAATAACTAGAATCTGGATTGTGTGTAAAATCTGATGTACTGTTTCACTCAACATACATGCAACCTATATCCGTAGGGGCCTGTGCTACGTTTTACGGCTCAAAAGCCCTGGAGTGGTGATTTCACTAATCTTTTCAGTCACTCTCTTTTCATTCACACTGAACATTATGTGCTGTTTCTGCAGCCCGGATTGCAGGAGAAGAAAGATGGATGGCTATTCACCACACACACACGCACACACGCACACACACACACACATACTTCCTTCTCCTCCTCATTGTATCATGAAATTCCCCAGATACACACAAAGAGCTTTTTCTTCTGCAAAAGTCTCACATACAAATTAGTCCCCTATAATATCCAGAACTTGTACAAAGTGTCTTTAAATTCCAACATGCCTGAAAAGCACTCTGACTATGTGCAGGTAGAACAGTCAGTACAAGAATGCTACAGAAGCGTAAAAGAGAAGACGTCCATAATGACGAAGGAAGCCGAGGCACTTAAGCGTCTCGGAGTTAGAGAGGATGATGCCAACAGATCCTGCGCTCAGTTCAAAGGGTTCTTCGTTCTCATGTCTCTATGTCTTTGATCATATCGCAGTGCTAAGCTGGGGTAATATCCTGACTCTCGGCTTTCTGACAGCCATAGACAGGAACATCTGGATTCATTTGGGTCAGATGCATTGTTTCTTCACTCCTTTACTTTTGTGACAGAATAATGAAAAATAACTGTGTAGTGGAGTAAAAGGATATGTCGCATCATACTGTATCAAGTCGGTTAAGACACAAAGAAAAATTAGGGAGCTATTTTCAGGCCTTTCAGGATTTGCAGGGATGGAAAATTGGAGACCAGGCAACCCTGCATTACCAGTGAAAGCTTGGAATAGCTCAACGAAGAACTGTCTTTATTAACTTTATGTTATTGTACTTTTATACTGTCAAATGTTTAAAATCAGCTGTAAATAAAAATACAATTATAATTTAAAAAAATAACAAGAATTAATAAATATGACTGGGGGGCACGGTGGCTTAGTGGTTAGCACATTTGCCTCACACCTCCAGGGTTGTGTGGAGTTTGCATGTTCTCCCCGTGCCTCGGGGGTTTCCTCCGGGTACTCCGGTTTCCTCCCCCAGTCCAAAGACATGCATTGTAGGTTGATTGGCATCTCTAAATTGTCCATAGTGTGTGATTGCGTGAGTGAATGAGAGAGTGTGTGTGTACTCTGCGATGGGTTGGCACTCTGTCCAGGGTGTATCCTGCCTTGATGCCAAATGACGCCTGAGATAGGCACAGGCTCCCCGTGACCCGAGAATAGATCAGATAAGCGGTTGACAACGAATGAATGAATGAATGAATGAATGAATGAATGAATGAATGAATATGACCTTTTTCACATCATGATTAAATTGTGGTGATTATTGCATGAACACTTGGAGCATCCACTTGTTTGTTTGTTTGTTTCTTTGTTTGCTTGTTTTGTTCTAGTTGTTAATAATAATCATCATCATCATCATTCAAAATCTCAAATCAATCATCAAATTCAACAAAAACTAAAATCATAATAATTCAAATTCTCTATGGATTTTCAACAACAAACATTCAAAATTGAAAACAATTAAAAAGCAAAGAAAACAATTACAGTGAAAATATATAATAAAAGGCATTAGTACAGCAATTACAAAATCATAAATTATTAAATCTACAGGTATTCACTACATTTTGTATTACAGGCATAGTCACAAGCGTAGTTACAGTATAATGAAGTGAAAGTTTGAAAAGTAAGTAACTTTTACAGAAAGCGAGTTTCTGATATCTTCAGGAACACCGTTGCAGAGGTTAGGGGCTGTATAACAAAACGTCTACCACTGCCTGAACTGTGACCGATCGTAACAATTACTTCTAAGCCAGCCTCAGCTGAATAAAGAGCGTGAGATGTTTATGGAGATCAGTAGGATATGTTGGATATGCAAAAGGATTGGCAAATAATTAGGATTGTGGTATAGACATTTACTGAGTAAGAGTACTTCTAAAATACAATCTGTTGGTCTAAGTGCTGTTAATACAGCTGAAGGTCAATGAGGTTGTTAGAGCATAATTTATGAATTTTATCACAATGAAAGCTCTTTTTTTTATGTTTTTAGCCGCTTTCCCTGCTCGCAAGTCAATTTATGCAGGAAAGCATATCTGAGATGGATAATGCTCTGTATTCATTTTTTTTTAGACATGAGAACATGAGAGAACAAGCCATTATTACAGAGTCATATTACTATGCTAGAAGGATAACATACATTATACATCAGGAAAGAAACTGAAGCATTACATCAATTTTGCTGCAAGTAAGCCTAGTAAATCTCTCGAGTCCACTACTTTATGCTTGGTCACAAATCGTGGAAGAATCACACATAGCAATGATCAGGCTGAGCTAAAACCAACACAGAAATGCTCAAACTCAAAGCCAAGCATGGACACAGCATACACCGCACACACCAAAGTGCACACAAAAACAAGCAATCAGGGGTTAATTAGGAAGTGGCAGATTTTAATGAAATTGGTCTGGCTAATATGATTTCTGTTGCAACGCAATGATGTCCGGAAAACCAATTTTAAGCCGAGCAGCTCTGTCGACGCGCACCAGCACACGGATGCCAGCTCATTAATTCCCAAACAACATGAGTATCAATTAAATTAGTATTTACAAATGATGAGAGGATCAGCAGAGGCTGAGAGAAAGAGAGAGGGAAAGAGAGAGAGAGAGAAGAAAGAGGGGAAAGTGGCAGGTAGGGCAATAAAAGAAAAGGGAGAGAGAGAGAGAGAGAGAGAGAGAGAGAGAGAGAGAGAGAGAGAGAGAGCGAGAGAGAGAGAGGATTTTAATAACAGATAGAGAGAGTGTGTCAGGATGTTGACAGGCCATCACAAGCCCTGCATCTGCCGTGTGAAATAATGTGTACAAAATCCCCTGATTCTCATTTTTCATTATGAAATTGTAATGAAGAGCAGGTTGGTTGTGTGTGTGTGTGTGTGTGTGTGTGTGTGTGTGTGTGTGTGTGTGTGTGTGTGTGTGTGTGTGTGTGTGTGTCTGTGTGTGTGTGTGTGTGTGTGTGAAAGAGAGAAAGAGAGAGAGAGAGAGAGAGAGAGAGAGAGAGAGAGAGAGAGAGAAAAGACTTAATGCCATTAACTTGGACATGTAATAAACACCAGCCTCCATCCTCGGTGCGGAAAACTCTAAACTCTTCACAGTAAAGTGTGTTTAAGCCACTTTACTTTAAGCGTATATTTACAGATTAAACAGATTATATGTCAGTTTTATCTCTAAGAGCAGACGTAAAATTCAAGCCTAGCCAGGAGCAGGTGTAAATTTCTAATCCCAGATAGTTTCTATGGTAACCACTTGAGCTAATAAGGAAAGGCACAAGTACTAGCGTCACTCATGGATACAGAAATAATTGTTCGTGACAATATTATACGTGTGAATATATAGCAGCTGATTGGTCATAAGGTTGATGATGAACAACTCTGAATGTGGTGCAGCTGAAAAACACAAGCCTTTAATAATGCACTGGTTCTGATACTTTATGGGTTCTATAGTAACAGCTCATTCACAGGCAAAGGTGGAAAACACTTGATTGCACTTCAGGTTTTATGGGGAGGTTATTTATACTTTACTTGTGTGTCATGCAGTGCAGAGATGAGTGAGATACAGAACGCAAGCAAGTAAACTCAGTGTGGTGTTTATTATGGAAGATTCAGTAATGATAGTCAGGGATCGTGAGACTGGATAACTCAGATAGGCACCATAGTATGCAGGTAATCACAAAACAAGAAAACAGGAAACACAAGCTCAAAAAAGTACATAAAGTGAGTGGCAGAAACTAAGCATAAGAGCAAAAAGCGATCAGGAATGAATTGAATCCGGCGCAAAACAATACTGAGACACTGTAAGAATAAAACAGTGACAAGACGGGGTGGAGACACAACTCAAAACAGCAGACACAAACATATATAAACAAAGCATGACAGGAACTAATGCTACAGTCATTTTTGGCTTTCGACATACAGTACAAAGTGGAAAAAAATCTCACATCTTTTGCTACAAGCTGACAGTGTAATTGATCAGTGATCTTTTTCCCACTTCAAACAGTGATCTGTAAAATCAATAGCTAACAAATATTGCTGTATGATGATGGATCTAAAGAAAATACTCGTATATATGTATTGTATGAATAACTCAGTTAAAGGTAAGAAGTGCTTCTTTGTTTACTTTTGATGCTGTGAGAAAAACTGATTTGGCATCACTCCATAAACTGGAAAGGAAATCATTGTTGCGAAGACTACACCAAGCTGATGAAGAGGAATTTTAACGTTCAAATTTTGACATTGGGTCGAACCCAGCAAAAAGGAAAAGGAAAAAACCAAGCAAAAGCTGAACTATTCACATTGACAGCTGATAATACTTTTCTGTGTGTGTGTGTGTGTGTGTGTGTGTGTGTGTGTGTGTGTGTGTGTGTGTGTGTGTGTGTGTGTACAGCATTGAAACCACTAATTGTCTAAGCGTGACGTTGATTATCAACTAACATTGATTATCTCCTTACACTTATCTCCTTACACTGGCACATGTCAAGGGTTGGGAAATATCAGCAAGTGATCAGTCAGTTCTTGGACAGTGAGATATGTGAAGAGAGAATTTCACTGTCCTGTAATGTATATGAGTCAATAATAAAGACATCTTCTTGGAGTTGATGTGTTGCAAGCACATCTGGGTGACTTAAGGCCAAACTCTGATGGTTAGATGAGTAGGTCAGAGCATCCTTAATACAGCAGGTCTTGTGTAGTGTTCGCAGTTTGCAGTGGTTAGTATCTACCATCTATAAGTGCTCCAAGGATGGACAACTTATGAACTGGTGATTGTGTATAGTTTGCTGTGTATTTGGCTGTGTAGCTGCAGACTAGTCAGAGTGCCAATGAGGATCCCTGTCCACTGCTGAAAGCACCTACAATTCACTACAGTGTGAGCATCAGAACTGCACCATGGAGCAATGGAAAAAGGTGGATGATCTGATGAATCATATCTTCTTTTACATCATGTGGACAACCGAATGCGTGGGCATCACTCACCTGGGTAAAAGATAGCACAAGAATGCACTATGGGAAGAGGGCAGATCCAGTGTGTTGCTATTGGCAATGTTCGGCTGGAAAAGCTTGCGTCTTGACATTTATGCGGATGTTACTTTGACATGTAGCACCTACCTATACATTGTTGCAGACCAACTAGACCTCTTCATGGCAACAGTATTCCCTAATGGCAGTAGTGTCTTTTCAGCAGGATAATGCTCCCTGCTACAGTGCAAAAATTGTTCAGGAATGATTTGAGGAACGTGTCAAAGAGCATCTGTATTGCATATGTGCTGGAGATCTATGAAGTCTCCACCTCACAACCTACAGGACTTTAAGGATCTACTGCTAACATCTTGGTGCCAGATTCCATAGTACACCTTCAGAGGTCTAGTGGAGTTCATGTCTCAATGAGTCAGAGCTGTTTTGGTGGCAGAAGAGAGACCTACAGTATATAATATAAGGCATATGCTTTTAATATTGTACGTATTTTCAGTAACAAGATTTCAGAACAGCAGAGAGATCGAACTCTTATAGTCCCTCCAGAGATGACACAAATGAAAGATGAATTATTAATTATTTTATTCATTATTTATTGATTGATTAATAATGAGAAAATGAAGCTTCTGAAACTAACCGAGCTGCTTCTTTATCCTTCATCTTGGTTGTTTTAACTTGTCCCCTGAGCTATGACCTGACTGGTCAAATTATAAAGAAAACACTTGACCTATCACAAAATCATTCATTGCTTCTGTGTTAAATTGTACTTTCACAAAGTTTGGTACTTTTCAAAGCATTGTGGTCTGATGAATAAAACGCCGGCGGCAGCACTTTTTGAAATCGGCTGCATTCTGAACACCTTGTGGCCGCTTCCCACAGGACTGCATGTAAAAATATGCAGCAGAGGTTGTGGGGAAAAATCCAGCGAGTGTGAACACACACTATCATGACTTCTCTTTGTAGTGTCTGACTTCTCGGCTGGTTTCTGTAGGATGTGTGAATCAATAAGCTGCACACTGGGGCGCCACATGCTGGGAAAAACCTGACGATTGTTAGCGCTGTTAGCGTTCTCTCCTGTTGTGCCTGTGCTCCACTACTCTCTGCTGTTTTTGTGCACCTCAGTGAGGGAGAATAAGCAAAGAAACCACGAAAGACTGTTCCTGCAGATCTTTAGTCACTTCCAGAGACCACAGGAGAAGAAAAACCTCTGAACACAAATCTGCATCACAAAAACACACTCCAAATGTGGAGGCTTTGAACACAGCAGGCCCCAGGCTATGATTAGCACAATTAGCACGGCTCCACCCAAAACCATGTTTAATTGCTGTAAAAAAAAAAGATCGAATTAGTCGATTAGCATGCTTCAAAGTTCTCATTCCACAGCTGTTATGAAATAATTGATCAAATTAAACACTTAAATACACTATGACTAGGCATTACATTTTATTATCTTACAATTTTATTCTAAAAACATTAATAATGGACCTTATTTATTGTGAAGGGTAAGAAGTGCTTCTTTGTTTACTTTTGATGCTGTGAGCAAAACTGATTTGACATCACTCCATAAACTGGAAAGGAAATCATTGTTGCGGAGACTACACCAAGCTGATGAGGAGGAATTTTAACGTTCAAATTTTGACCTTGGGTCGAACCCAGCAAAAAGAAAAAGGAAAAAACCAAGCAAAAGCTGAACTATTCACACTGACAATATACAACATTGAAACCACTAATTGTCTAAGACAATTAGTGGTATTTGAGACAAGACGTGGTATTGATGATAATCCTTAGCGCAGAAATATATTCATATTTAATGTCTTGCTCCTGAATTTGTGTAAATTTACATAAAAGCTAAACCTCATCCTGATCAGCTTCAAATCACATATCAATTCATATATTAAATCATATATCAGCTTCCAATCAAGTATAGTCAAGTTACTGCAATTTTCTATATGGATTATGGCATGAAGTAAAATGGCTTGACAGCCTGCAATTACATCATTTTGCCCTAGTTGCACATTCACAAGTGAAAAATCAAGTGAATCTGGTGGGACATTTTACTTCAGTTTGAGCATAAAAACACAAACAGTTACATGATGATAAGTGAAATTCATTGTACTTAATAAATTATTCAGTTAAAGAAACAAGATTGTTGTTTACAGCATATTACTTTATAAGTACAGTGTAGAAACATTACTTTTTATCAGTTTCACTTAACTCTTGGGATAAAAATTGATCATCAGACATGTCTAATCAGTATGTTGTTGTCTGTTGGTTTCTCTCTGTTCGAGGTCTCCACAGTGGATCAGCATATCTAGATATTTTGATTTGGCACAGGTCTTATGTTGCCTTTCCTGGTGCAACCCTCCCATTTTATCCGGTGATTAGTGGTAGAGGCACTGGACTACTGAAGGTTATGAGTTTGAATCCCAGGTCCACCAAGCTGCCACTGCAAGGCCTTTAACCTTCAATTGCTCAGTTGTATAAAAAATTAGATAAAATGTAATTCACTCTGGATGAGGGGGTCTGCCAAATGCCAGAAATGTAAATGTTATCCAGGCTTGGGACTGGCACTGAGAGTTAACCCATCAGTGGCTGGGTTGGTTCCCTGCCCAGGAATCAAACCCAGGCGACAGCAGAGAGAGTGTGGGAACCTGCCCGTGGACCATCAGGGACTATTCTCAATCAGGATAAACAAATGAATTATTTTATCGCCACAAGTCTGATATAAAATTAGTCAGGACACTTGGCTTTTAGTGTGAGATGTTTTGTTGGGATAACCTTACACAAAATAATACTGGTGGAAGACAATGGCTTCAAATTTAACCTTAGTTACAGTAAAGGAAATTCTATTGCTTTTATAGCAAACAAAGACATTCTATACATTTGTGTACCTCCATGTTTGCAGTTTAGGAAGGGCTCACGTATGGATGTGATGGTCAGGTGTCGTACATCCAATTGGCCATTGTGTGTATTCCAAGATTGAAGTACACACTGCTCATACTGAAATGTGCTGCAGTGAGCTTTTCTTCATATTAAACAATTATTTTATGAAAAAAAAATCATTCAGTTCCTATTTTAGTGTGGACCAAGAAACATAATGAATCTACATGTATAATTGTTCATGCTGGAAATGTCCTTATTAATTCCATTTTAAGTAAAAATAATGAAATAAATAAAAAGATGTTCTGAGAAACCCCAGGATTTAAATTCCCTCAAGTCACCATGAGTTGTAGTAGAGAGAACAGTAGCAATTTAATCACATTTCGAGCTGTGCTGTGCAAACCACAAGCCCTTTGTGTTCTTCTTCCCTGTGCTGCCTTTGCTGACATGGTTAAGTGCCCTGTTCATGCTTGCGTAAAAGTGTGTGGGCTTTATTCCAAAATATCAATACATGGCAAAGATCATTTAATGTGCTCTGAAAGGTTTGCTCGGTCCTGTGGCGAGCCGAGAGAAGGCTTTAAAAATGATAGGTATGAAGAGGCTAAAAGAAATAAAGAAATAAAATATTCCAATCCCGACCTCTTTTAGTGGATGCCGCAGAGAGAGAAAGAGAGGAGGTGAAGATCGATGAATTTAGAGAGAAAGTGCAAAATCGGCTTCTGTAAAAAGCTGAACTTTACACCCACATCAAGCACCAGAGCCTGATGGAGCTAAAACATACAGACCTCCATCTATTGCTCTGCTGAAGTTAAAGATGGAAAATTACAGTATAAATTCTAGCGTTAGTCCAAAAAGCATCAGAGCAAAGAGCATGTCTAAAACTATACGCCACAGAAAAGAAATTAAACAGCAAAGTTCACTTTTAAAAGGTTAAAAGAGCTTACGCTTTTAAAAGGTATAGTCTGTAATGAAACTGTTCAAACCATGAAGCTTTCTGAATTGAAGCATGTCTGCTTGGATGGATGCTGATGGCTCCACAATATTCACAAAAAACTGGAAAGCACAGGGAAAACATGCAAGCTACACACATAGAGGACAGAGGCAGAACTCAAACACCAAACCCTGCTAAATACTAAGTAACCTTGATCCTGTTTTTCCTAATATTTGTGTTAATGTTCATGTTGAAGTTTGTGTTAATGTTCATGTTAATGTTCATGTTAAAGTTTGTGTTAATGTTTCAGTTAAAGTTTGTGTTAATGTTCATGTTCATGTTCAAGTTAAAGTTTGTGTTAATGTTCATGTTAATGTTTGTGTTAATGTTTAAGTTAATGTTTGTGTTAATGTTCATGTTAATGTTCAAGTTAAAGTTTGCATTCATGTTCATGTTAATGTTTGTGTTAATGTTCAAGTTAAAGTTTGCGTTCATGTTCATGTTAATGTTTGTGTTAATGTTCAAGTTAAAGTTTGCATTCATGTTCATGTTAATGTTCATGTTAATGTTCATGTTAATGTTTGTGTTCATGTTCATGTTAATGTTCAAGTTAAAGTTTGCGTTCATGTTCATGTTAATGTTTGTGTTAATGTTCAAGTTAAAGTTTGCGTTCATGTTCATGTTAATGTTCATGTTAATGTTCATGTTAATGTTTGTGTTAATGTTCATGTTAATGTTTGTGTTCATGTTCATGTTAATGTTCAAGTTAAAGTTTGCGCTCATGTTCATGTTAATGTTTGTGTTAATGTTCAAGTTAAAGTTTGCGTTCATGTTCATGTTAATGTTTAAGTTCAAGTTTGTGTTAATGTTCATGTTAATGTTTGTGTTAATGTTTAAGTTAAAGTTTGCGTTCATGTTCATGTTAAAGTTTAAGTTAAAGTTTGTGTTAATGTTCATGTTACTGTTTAAGTTAAAGTTTGTGTTAATGTTCATGTTAATGTTTGTGTTCATGTTCATGTTAATGTTTGTGTTAATGTTTAAGTTAAAGTTTGCGTTCATGTTCATGTTAAAGTTTAAGTTAAAGTTTGTGTTAATGTTCATGTTACTGTTTAAGTTAAAGTTTGTGTTAATGTTCATGTTAATGTTTGTGTTCATGTTCATGTTAAAGTTTAAGTTAAAGTTTGTGTTAATGTTCATGTTAATGTTCAAGTTAAAGTTTGCGCTCATGTTCATGTTAATGTTTGTGTTCATGTTCAAGTTAAAGTTTGTTTTAATGTTCATGTTAATGTTTGTGTTAATGTTTAAGTTAAAGTTTGCGTTCATGTTCATGTTAATGTTCATGTTAATGTTCAAGTTAAAGTTTGTGTTAATGTTCATGTTAAAGTTTGTTTTAATGTTCATGTTAATGTTCATGTTAATGTTCAAGTTAAAGTTTGCGTTCATGTTCATGTTAATGTTCAAGTTAAAGTTTGCGCTCATGTTCATGTTAATGTTTGTGTTCATGTTCAAGTTAAAGTTTGCGTTCATGTTCATGTTAATGTTCAAGTTAAAGTTTGCGCTCATGTTCATGTTAATGTTTGTGTTAATGTTCAAGTTAAAGTTTGCGTTCATGTTCATGTTAATGTTTAAGTTAAAGTTTGTGTTAATGTTCATGTTAATGTTTGTGTTCATGTTCAAGTTAAAGTTTAAGTTAAAGTTTGTGTTCATGTTCAAGTTAAAGTTTAAGTTAAAGTTTGTGTTCATGTTCAAGTTAAAGTTTGTGTTCATGTTCAAGTTAAAGTTTGTGTTAAAGTTTAAGTTAAAGTTTGTGTTAATATTCATGTTAATGTTTGTGTTCATGTTCAAGTTAAAGTTTGTGTTAATGTTTAAGTTCAAGTTTGTGTTAATGTTCATGTTAATGTTTGTGTTCGTGTTCATGTTAATGTTTGTGTTAATGTTTAAGTTAAAGTTTGCGTTCATGTTCATGTTAATGTATGTGTTCATGTTTAAGTTCAAGTTTGTGTTAATGTTCATTTTAAAGTTTAAGTTAAAGTTTGCGTTCATGTTCATGTTAATGTTAATGTTCAAGTTAAAGTTTGCATTCATGTTCATGTTAATGTTTGTGTTAATGTTTAAGTTAAAGTTTGCGTTCATGTTCATGTTAATGTTTGTGTTAATGTCCATGTAAAGTTCACTGTAATGTTAATGTTCATGTTAACTTTCACATTGAAGTTCATGTTAAAATTGTGCTCACTGTCAACACAATACAAAAAACACATCTGGAATGTGGAATCATGGGAACAGCCACACCTTGACAATGCCACTAAAGTGCAGACATGAAGGCAGACATGCAGCGTGTAGAGTAATGAAAGTGAGAGCAGCACCCCAGCAGTCCGTTTGTTGATGTGTGGCATTCACCTGAGCATAATCCAGGAAGGTGAACCCAATCAGAGCTCTAAGGAGTGGACTTGGCTAGATGTGTGGATAAGGGAGCTAATTTAATTAATGAGGCCGATGCCTCACTTTTCATTATTGTCCTTGTTAAACGTACTGGGCCGTAACAACACGGCAAATGGGAAATGAGATTAACACTGTCAGAGTCATAGTCCTCGGCAGACTAAGCTAATCTCTAACGAAGCATTTAGTTTCTGTCTGTCTTATTGAAAACAAAGACACACACACACACACACACACACACACTTTCTCTCCCCTGCAGTCTCTTGGCTTTCTCTGTATATGCTAAAATAATGAGCAGGTTATTAGCTGGAGCTCCTGTCAGGTCGGAGGTGAGTGTAATATCCAACGATAGAGCTGAGCTTCAGCACCAGTCTGAGACCCTGAGTGCAGAACACACCGGGGTCTGGACAAACACACACACAAACACACACATTCCTTGGTGCAACATAAATAACAGGAGATCCTGAGTTCAACTCCCCACAAAGCCACAAACATCTGTGGCCAGAAATCTAATAGGCAATCACAATCACAAGAATTTGAGTTCATGTATGTAGAAAAGGGCACATCAAGCATGTTACGCTACTCTGTGATGCAGTTTGAAAAGGATGCGTTTGGATCGTGTCTTGGAGGAAGCATGTGTTTATCCTCTTACATATCAATTAAGTTATACAGGTTATATACGTGTTCATTTGGGATAGACTACAGGAACTTGTGTGACTAAACAGACCAAAAATGTCATTGGCATTGATATTGATAGAGACATGGTTATTGATATTTATACAGTGGAATTTTCAATATGGAGTTATTTAGAGGCAAATATGGTGAGGGAACAGCTTTTACCCCAAAGTAGCAAGCCAGAGGTGACAATAGCAAGAAAAATCTCCCTGACACAATATTAGAAAGAAACCATGAGAGCAACCAGATTCAAAAATGTATTGAAGTGAGTAAGTGTCAAAGTGAGTGAGTGAGAGAGTGAGTGAATAAGTGAGTGAGTGAGTAACAGAGTGAGTGAGTGAGTGAGTGAGTGAGTGAGTGAGTGAGTAACAGAGTGAGTGAGTGAGTGAGTGAGTGAGTGAGTGAGTAAAAGAGAATGAGAAAGTGAGTGAGTGAGTGAGTAAAAAAGAGACTGAGTGAGTGAGTGAGTGAGTAACAGAGTGAGTGAGTAACAGAGTGAGTGAGTGAGTGAGTGAGTAACAGAGTGAGTGAGTGAGTGAGTGAGTAACAGAGAATGAGAAAGTGAGTGGGTGAGTGAGTGAGTGAGTGAGTGAGTGAGTGAGTGAGTGAGTAAAAAAGAGACTGAGTGAGTGAGTGAGTGAGTGAGTGAGTGAGTAAGTGAGTGAGTGAGTAACAGAGTGAGTGAGTAACAGAGTGAGTGAGTAACAGAGTGAGTGAGTGAGTGAGTGAGTAACAGAGTGAGTGAGTGAGTGAGTGAGTGAGTGAGTGAGTGAGTAAAAGAGAATGAGAAAGTGAGTGAGTGAGTGAGTAAAAAAGAGACTGAGTGAGTGAGTGAGTGAGTGAGTAACAGAGTGAGTGAGTAACAGAGTGAGTGAGTGAGTGAGTGAGTAACAGAGTGAGTGAGTGAGTGAGTGAGTAACAGAGAATGAGAAAGTGAGTGGGTGAGTGAGTGAGTGAGTGAGTGAGTGAGTGAGTGAGTAAAAAAGAGACTGAGTGAGTGAGTGAGTGAGTGAGTGAGTGAGTAAGTGAGTGAGTGAGTAACAGAGTGAGTGAGTAACAGAGTGAGTGAGTAACAGAGTGAGTGAGTGAGTAAAAAAGAGACTGGGTGAGTGAGTGAGTAAGTGAGTGAGTGAGCAACAGAGTGAGTGAGTGAGTGAGTGAATGAGTGAGTAACAGAGTGAGTGAGTGAGTAACAGAGTGAGTGAGTGAGTGAGTGAGTGAGTGAGTGAGTGAGTAAAAAAGAGACTGGGTGAGTGAGTGAGTGAGTGAGTGAGTGAGTGAGTGAGTGAGTGAGTGATTAACAAAGTGAGTGAGTGAGTGAGTGAGTGAGTGAATGAATGAATGAATGAATGAGTCTGTATCTGGGCTGTTGTCAGAAAAGGGACAAAGTGTCACATGACTTTTGGAGCGCATCTGTGTTTACTACCTGACTAACTCACCCTGAGTCACCTGGGAAGTCGGGCTAATGGAGCACATTAATGAGACTGATGGAGTGGCTCACAGCTCTGTCTAATCAACGCAAACAATAGCTCACAGCTTTCCTGAGAAAAGTGGAGCTCATGAGTTGGCTGCGCAGACGGCCAGCAGATTGGAAGCCTTTAGTGATGAGCTTCACTGAATAAAAATCATTCATCACTCTACAATAAAAAGCTCTGAGGAATGAGCAAGAACACGAAAATGAAATGAAACACTGTCTCTGCTCTGGAGATGCATATAAAGCACCAATCTAGCAAAACTAATTCAAACAAATTTGAAATAAATAAAGCATGAAATAGTGACATTTAAAAACTACCTGTTTACACACTGATCAGTCGAAATAAAGGTGAAAAATCATTTTAAAGCTACGGCATGTAACTTTTTGTAATGTCGCCCCCTGTAGTAGTAAAATGTCAGTGTGAGCTGCATGTGGCAAACCTCCATCTCTTAATGTGTGCTGTGCTGCATCCTTCTCTTAAATGTAGTGACAATAAATATGACAGGAATGATACAGACACCACTGATGAAGTGACAATACTACAGTAGCTACATGACACAAACATATCTCAAATCATTGTGAAGGTCTTGTGCTACAGAAGTGATATCTAAGGTTAAAGTGTTAGAGGGAAAAAAAATCTGGCTTTAATCATTTATTGCAGTCAAGTTGATGTAATATGAGATATTCTTTGCATGTGTTTATTACATTGATCTCATTAACTACAAACCTTTAATTTACATTTTACAGGGGGTTTTTTTTCCATTCATTGCCTTTCATTCCTGTCAGGTCAAGCAAACTCCACCCATGTGGAAGAAAAGCAAACTCCACCCATTTGGAGGGCAAGCAAATTCCAATCATGTGGAAGACAAGCAAACTCCAATCATGTGGAGGGTAAGCAAACTCCACCCATGTGGAAGACAAGCAAACTCCACCCATGTGGAGGGCAAGCAAACTCCACCCATGTGGAGGGAAAGCAAACTCCATAAAAGACAGAGGGAAGAGGCATGAATCAAACTCCCAGCCCCAGAGCTGTGAGGTAAACCCATAGTTCCCCCAATTACAAAGATATTACATGGAATGAAGCACAGCGTTCATGTAATATTCATTTTCTTACTTGTCACGAAGTTTCTTGAGGTATATGGTTAAGAGTACAGGTGTGTGTTGTAACCGAGTAACAATAGACATGAAACATTCATCCAGCTGCAGACAGTCAGAGTGACAGACAAAGAAGAAAGAGATTTCATTCATCCATTTATATGTGTAGTCACTGCTTGGTAAGGGTATTTAAAATTAGGCTACTAGCTTGTTTTTTATTTTGGGGGAACATTTAGAAGAAAATAGAGTATTATCTCAAACATAATAACAAAAGAAAATCCAGCACTGCACATCTTTAGTTAAGAGCAGATAAGAGTTCAAAAGTGGAAAAGTGATTCAAAGTGGAATTGAAGTGGCAGTGTTGCTTTTTCTACCTCAGGGTTTTTCCACTGTTTTATAGTCGTAGAGGTCATTTACAACTTCAGACCACACAAATCTGAATACAGATAAGGATATCTGCAGCATGAAACAGAGAGTTACTGATACAGATAGAGATACAGATAATAACACTGCTTGTGAAAATATGTTTCATACCTTTGCTGTTTTAATTTTATGATGAAGTGATGAGATCATCTTATCAGCTTATCAGCATATTATTTTCAATGGCTTACAGTCCTTTAATCCCTAACCATAGTCACACTGAATCTTTATTTCATTCTGAGACACAACTGTTTTTGAATCCTGACTGAACTCATTTCAGGTTAAGGAGTGTGATTTGTGAGACGTTGTGATGTTAGACTTCCTGATGCATGAAACAGAGTCAAACTCCATCACATGAACTGTATGCTTAATGAGTTCAGCTCCTGATGAGGATGCTGCCTTTAAAAGCATAATGGCCTTGTGTATTTTTCCCACCTTTTATAAGCTCATCAGTGAGAACAGCAGAACGGTTTGTTCTCATTGGGAGGCGTCACATGCTCTTAACGCCGTTTACTCAAAACAGGAGCGTTTGACCCGAGATGAGGCTCACGCTGGCTCAGATTTCAGCTTCTTGCAAAACTTATAATCAGGAACGTCATGAATGATGCGTGAGGGTTCGAACAGTGATGTGGGGCATCATCGCTATGGTAACGAGACGTGAGGCAGCATCTGTTCGGGTAAATATGAAATATTTAAAGCTATTACCAAAATGGTATGTGCTGCCTAGCAAGGTAATCAAATGCCCCTGTGAAGGGGGGGGATTACAATCCTTTTCTTCGGCTTTTGTAACAATTGATTTTCCCATTATCGTATGAAATGAATCACAGCATGCTCCAAAAAGATTACATTTGGGACTGTCAAATGCACACGAAGCCGACCTGCCTCATCTTGTCGTGTTTTCTCTTCCTTCCCCAGAGGACACGAATATCACAGATAAGAGTTATCTAGCTTTTCTTCGAAAAACAAAGTTTCCTTTCGGTTCTGCCCTCAAGCTACGAAGCGATTAACAAATAAAGGAAACTTCTAGCCTCCAGTTTAGCATAGTGGATTAAATGTGCTTGTGTAAATCATCCCATGTTTAAAAGAAATAATTACATAACTGTGAGATTAACATGATGAGTATACAATTTCATCAGAGATTTAATTAAACTTACACAGCATGCTGGACAAATCTGGATTAAACTCGAATCATAACAGGCTGTCACATCACACTGACTGGAACAAGAGTAAAAAGGTAAATTGGGGCTCTCCTGTCAAAATCTTACTCAATTAAAAGTGAAAGCAGTGAGTCGAAATGATGCCAAAATATTTAAAAAGATCGCTATATTTTGCAGGTATTTATATGGTTTCACAGCCTCAATGAGCATGAAAATTTAGAGGCAGTCAGGGCGGGGTTATGGTATGAGTAGGGCAAGAGGCAGGATTAATATTTGTAGCTTTTGTTTTGACTTAATTCATATGTAAGAAACAAAATCCAACGCTTTACCTTCAGCTGTTTAATTCATTTCAAGTTGTTCTTGCAAATTACACAAATAGCTTAATGATTTAAGTGACAGAGCGGTGTGATGAAGTTGCTGTTATCACTCTGAAGTTTAGTATTTTCCTAGAACAACATGTCCCCAAGCAGTTTATCTTTATTTTTTTTATCATTTTTATTTATTAAAGAACGTCAAATCCTACTCTTAATCGGTTTCTATTTACTTTTAATGTTGCAAATGTCTCTAAAACAAGTTTCACTTCTTATAGCAGCTCTAAATGGTCATTCTCTCACTCGCTCATTCTCTCTTGAACTTAATAAGATTGTGTATACGCCTTTGTCCTAAAGAATTTCCCTTAAAGTTATGCTTTTACTACACCGAGCACTGAAACGGGAGACTCCTTCCATAAACCTCAAATAAATGTCTCCTCATACAAAACTTTTGTTACGGGTAGCAGGGCTGAGGTTGGACCACTAGGGGGCTCTCAGCATGGGGTTGTCATGTCTGTTTATGTTTATGTTTTGGCCATGTGCGTGTTTTAGCCCCGCCCTAGCCTAATGTGTGTTCCTTCCCTTGCGCACCTGTCCCCAATGTAACATGATTGTTCCCTGATTATGTTTCCTATTTATAGTCCTGTCTGTGTCATCATTAGTTGCTAGTCCTCGTTTGTATGTAGGCCGATGTGGTGTCGCGATTTCTGTTTCATGTCATGTCTCGTGTTTTATGTTTAATAAACCCCGTTTTGTTTCACGGAAGCTTCACGTTGGGTCTGTTATATCCAGCCGGACACCGCCAGTTGTAACAGAAGGACTAGCCCAAACCGAACAGATCCAGCGCGAAGCTTCAGCGAGAAGGTTAGTTTTTCGTTTCCGGGTTTTATTGTTCTGCTTGTTTTTAGTTTGCTCTCCGGGTCGGAGTGTTTTTCAGGGGGGTTTTTGTTGATTCCGCCCCTCTCTCTGCCCGTGGTTAGGGAAAGGAGGAGGGTTTCGGCAGAAAATTTAGATTTTGGAGGAAATTTTGATTTTTCTCGCTCCGTTCATGTTCCCGTGGGGGGCGTCGCCTCATGATGTAGCTTCCGTGAGGGACGTGCCCCCATTTTTATTCCGCGGAGGAGAGTTCCGGCCAAGGGCCGGTGTTTCAAGGTTTTGTTTCCGGCTCTCGCTCTGCCTAGGTTCCGGTGGGGGGCGTCGCCCCACGATGTAGCTTCCGTGGGGGGCGTTGCCCCAATGTTCGCCAGCAGAGGAGAGTTCCGGCCAGGGCCCCGGACCTTGAACTTTTTTTTTACTGTTTTGTTTGCTCCGACTCTCGCTCCGCCCATGTTCCTGTGGGGGGCGTCACCCCATGATGTAGCTTCCGTGGGGGGCGCTGCCCCACTCGTTGCCAGCGGAGGAGAGTTCCGGCAGCACCTTGCTCCCACCCTCCCGCCCCTTGGGGAGTGCCAGAACCCAGCGAGATGGACATCGTCGCCCCGGAGCCGTCGTTCGTCGGTGGACGTCGCTCGGTGCGAGTGCTCGGCGGTGGACGTCACTCGGAGCTGCTGCTCGGCGGTGGCCGTCGCTTGGCCCTGCTGCTCGGCTGTGGTCGTCACTCAGCTCTGCTGCTCGGCTGTGGGCGTCGTTCGGCGCCTCCGCTCGGCTGTGGACGTCGCGTTGGACCTTTTGGCCTTGCCGTCGGGTCCTTTGCTCCCCCCACTTGTCTCGCTCCTGCTTCTCACTCCCCCCACGTGCCTTGCCTTGATCCTCGTTCCCCCCACTTGCCTCGCCTTGGTCCTCGCTTCCCCCCACTCGCCTTGCTTTTGCTTCTTGCTCCCCCCCCAAGTGCCTCGCCCTGCTTCTCGCTCCCCCCACCAGCCTCTCTACGTTCCTAGCTCCTCCCCAGGACCCATCGCTGGACCGGACTTTTTGGGGAGGGCTAGGGTTTGGCGCGTCGGGAGCCGCGCCTTTGAGAGGGGGGAGATGTTACGGGTAGCAGGGCTGAGGTTGGACCACTAGGGGGCTCTCAGCATGGGGTTGTCATGTCTGTTTATGTTTGTTTATGTTTTGGCCATGTGCGTGTTTTAGCCCCGCCCTAGCCTAATGTGTGTTCCTTCCCTTGCGCACCTGTCCCCAATGTATCATGATTGTTCCCTGATTATGTTTCCTATTTATAGTCCTGTCTGTGTCATCATTAGTTGCTAGTCCTTGTTTGTATGTAGGCCGATGTGGTGTCGCGGTTTCTGTTTCATGTCATGTCTCGTGTTTTATGTTTAATAAACCCCGTTTTGTTTCACGGAAGCTTCTCGTTGGGTCTGTTATATCCAGCCGGACACCGCCGGTTGTAACAACTTTATCATACCAATAAGTATACGCTTTCTTAACACAATAAGTCAGTTCTGCTGTTATAGAAATGTAATTAACACCTCCTGACCAATCAGAGAGCAGAACTCAACAGCACCGTGCTACAGTCAGTGCGGCGAAAGTGAATAAATAATCCGAAAACACAAATTTCCAGCATGACTGCGGTTTTGAGAAATGAACTTCAGACTCCAAACGCATCCTGTTTCTGGTCGTGTTTCGAGGTAAACTGTGTGGAATTAATTCTCTGCCTCCTGTGGGAGTTTAGCAATAATTGTTTGTCGAGCAACAGTTGTCCAGTTGCCCAGATGCATAATTCATCACTCCATGTAGAAACAAGTGGCAGAGTGAAAATGCTCTCGAGGTGTGTCCTTGCAGAGATAACAGACAGCGGAGTAACTGAATAACTCAATGACTGCAGGTGGAAGGTTTTTACTTTATTGTAAACAGAACTCAGTGCTAACCTCTGAGACACCTCCGAGCGAACGCACAGCAGAGCGCAAGGCTGTACCGTTCTCCAGCGCTGATGAACGGAGCTGCAGCGGTTCCACAGGCTGCTCTCGGCGATGTGGAATGAGGTTTTTGGTCCCCCGGCGCCCATTTTTGCTGCATTCCATTTTATTATTTGCTAATGGCTCAGCGGTGCTGGGAATAAATCAATTTGGGTTTGATCTTTAAAGCCGGCGCATCAGTGAGCACATTATACTGATTCGCACTTCATTATGTGCAGCACTGAACAACTGCTTCAGCAGGTGATCGCTGGACCACCATCTTCACAGGCAGCTCTGGTGTGTGTGTGTGTGTGTGTGTGTGTGTGTGTGTGTGTGTGTGTGTGTGTGTGTGTGTGTGTGTGTGTGTGCATGTGTTTAAAAAGGATTGATGATAAAAAAAAAGTTTGAGTCATTTCCTTCTAGCTAAAACACATTTTTTTATGTTTTTTTCCTCTCAAAAATTAAATCAGGAAAAAGAAAAAGAAAATTAATTAATTCATCTCATTATTATTATTATTATTATTATTATTATTATTATTATTATTATTAAACTGTTTCACACCATACAAAAAATGTGAATACTTCCCACTTATTTAAATTACTAAGGAAAAGGGAGAAAAAAAGAAGGGAAAAAATCCTTTCTTTTTTTTTAGCACATCCTCTTTTCTTCCAGAATTCTGAAAAAGTTCCTAGATATTTTGTATTATTTATTTATAGAGCTTTTTATTATCAGAAAATTATATTTGTGGATTATTTTTTTTACTCTTTTCCACTGCCACAGTTTGCACAGTTTGCCACAAACTTTAATACATTTTTTAAGCAGATTTTCATCAAAAGATGTCAGACATGAGAAAATCTCATCTCAAGACTAATTTACATTCACTGAGAAAAAGAAAATATTGTCACAAACTCTAGCTGTCCTCTAGTGCACGATTGTGTCTGTGGTAAATGATAGGAGTGTAATGATACTTAAATTTCAAATGCGATAGGATTTCAACATGCTGCTGTCTTCAACAGGGTGGATATGATTTTTTTTAAACAGCAAAATACATTTTCTGAGAATTTCGAGTTGATTAAAACATTCAGCATGATATAAATAATAATTACTTATTAATAATCAATGTGATCTATAATTGTGTGATCTGCTCAGACTAATGTGAGGAATACCACACAGACCATGCAGTTATATGAACACATGAGAATGCATGGCAGGGTGTACTGCTGATATCATCCTGAAGGTCTGGAGTGTGTTAGTCCTCTTATACCACAGAGATTCGCCACTAATTATAATGTTTCATTCATTCATGAATGACATAGCGCTTTATATTTATATTTACATTTACGGCATTTGGCCGATGCTCTTATACAGAGCGACGTACAAAAGTGCTTTGAAGTCTCTATCAGTGAACACATCAACACTGGTTCAATAGGTCACAGACTAAAGATACCATCAGTCTATAAAAGAACAGGAAATAAAAGCTAGTTTAAGTGTTTCAGGAAGATGTAGGTCTTCATCCGTTGTTTGAAGGCATCCATTGATTCAGCTGTACTGACATCTAGGGAAGTTTATTCCACCACCTCGTGCCAGAACAGGAAAGAATCTTGATGTATACCTCTAACACTGGTGGGACCAGTCGAGCAGTGCTAGATGATCTGAGGTAGCATAGTTGTGTGCGAGGAGTGACCAGAGCTTTAAGGTAAGAGAGTGCTGGTCTATTCTTGGCTTTGTAGGCATCAGTGTTTTGAATCTGATCTGTTAAAAGGTTTTAGTGGAATATCCAAGAGACAAGATCCCTGTTCCCAATAACATTATGGCTACAACTCCCTCACCAGCCTCTCTCTCTGTGTCTGTCTCTCTCTCTCTCTCCATCTCTCTGCCTGCCTGCCTGTCTGTCTCTCTCTCTCTCTCTCTCTCTCTCTCTATCTCTCTCTCTCTCTCTCTCTCCCTCCCTCTCTCTCTCTCTGTCTCTCTCTCTTTCTGTCTCTCTGCCTGTCTGTCTGTCTGTCTGTCTGTCTCTCTCTCTCTCTCTCTCTCTCTCTCTCTCTCTCTCTCTCTCTCTCTCTCTCTGCCTGTCTGTCTGTCTGTCTGTTTGTCTGTCTCTCTCCCCCTCTCTCTCTCTCTGTCTGTCTCTCTCTCTGCCTCTCTCTCTCTATCCTTCTCTCTCTGCCCCCCCTCTGTCTCTCTCTCTCCATCTCTCTCTCTCTCTCTATCTCTCTCTCTCTCTCTCTCTCTCTCTCTCTCTCTCTCTCTCGCTCTCTCTTTTTCTGTCTGTCTCCCTATCTGTCTCTCTTTTTCTCTCTCTGGTTCATGCTGGGAGTCGGTGTGGGAGAGTGGCGTGTGGAGCGTGGTGTGATAGTGAATGAGCACCTTCCGAATCTTGGAAGCTTTTTTCTCGGAGTGATAGAACTTACATATATCTTCTTCTTCTTTCGGCTTTTCCAAAATATTATCGGAATAGCGAATATTATCGCCACAGCGAATCATCTCTCTCCACGTATCTTCTGCATCCTCAACACTTGCACCCACTAGCTTCATATCCTCATTTATTACATCCATATACCTCCTCTTTGGCCTTCCTCTTTGCCTCCTGCCTGGCAACTCCATGTCCAACATTCTCCTACCAATATACTCACTCTCCCTCCTCTGAACATGTCCAAACCATCTTAATCTGGTCTCCCTAACTTTGTCCCCCAAACGTCCAACATGAGCTGTCCCTCTGATGTACTCGTTCCTAATCCTGTCCAATCTTGTCACTCCCAAAGAGAACCTCAACATCTTCAGCTTCGCTTCCTCTATCTCTTCCTCAGTGACTGTCTCTAAACCATACAGCATGGCCGGTCTCACCACTGTCCTGTACACCTTCCCCTTGATTCTCGCTGATATTTTCCTATCACACAGAACTCCCGACACCTTTCTCCACCCATTCCAATCTGCCTGCACTCGCTTCTTTACCTCTTTCCCGCACTCTCCATTACTCTGGACTGTTGACCCCAAGTACTTAAACTCCTGTACCTTCTTCACCTCTTCACCCTGTAACCTTACTGTTCCACTTCCCTCCCTTTCATTCACACACATGTACTCAGTCTTACTACGACTGACTTTCATTCCTCTTCTCTCCAGCACAAACCTCCACCTCTCCAGGTTTTCCTCCACCTGCTCCCTGCTCTCACTACAGATCACAATGTCATCTGCAAACATCATTGTCCAAGGGGACTCCTGTCTGACCTCCTCTGACAGCTGGTCCATCACTATAGCAAACAGGAAGGGGCTCAGAGCCGATCCCTGATGCAGTCCCACCTCCACATTGAACTCCTCTGTCTGACCTACAGCACACCTCACCACTGTCCTGCTCCTCTTATACATGTCCTGCACCACTCTGACATACTTCTCTGCTACTCCTGACTTCCTCATACAGTACCATAGCTCTTCTCTTGGCACCCTGTCATACGCTTTCTCCAAGTCTACAAACACACAGTGCAACTCCCTCTGACCATCCCTATACTTCTCCATCAAAATTCTCAGAGCAAAAATTACATCTGTTGTGCTCTTTCTGGGCATGAAGCCATACTGCTGCTCACAAATTTCCACTACCTTCCTTAACCTAGCTTCCACTACTCTTTCCCATAGCTTCATTGTATGGCTCATCAACTTTATCCCCCTATAGTTGCTGCAACTCTGCACATCACCCTTATTCTTAAAGATCGGCACTAACACACTTCTTCTCCATTCCTCAGGCATCCTCTCACTCTCTAAAACCCTGTTGAACAAACTAGCTAAAAATTCCACTGCTGCCTCTCCCAGACACTTCCAGACCTCCACCGGGATGTTGTCAGGACCAACTGCCTTTCCACTTTTCATCCTCTTCAAAGCCTTCCTGACTTCATCCTTTCTAATCTTATCTACTTTCTGTTCCACAGAGTTCACTCCTTCTACTCTTTTTTCCCTCTCATTTTCCTCATTCATCAGCTCCTCAAAGTACTCCTTCCATCTCCTCTGTACACTCTCCTCACTTGTGAGCACCCTTCCATCTCTATCCTTAATAACTCTAACTTGCTGCACATCCTTCCCATCTCAATCCCTCTGCCTAGCTAACCTGTACAAGTCCTTCTCTCCTTCTCTAGTGTCTAACCTAGTGTACAACTCGTCATGTGCCTTCTGCTTGGCCTTAGACACCTCCCTCTTCACTCTGCGCTGTAACTCCTTGTATTCCTGTCTATTCTCTTCAGTCCTGTCCATGTCCCACTTCTTCTTGGCTAACCTCTCCCTCTGGATACTATCCTGGACTTCCTCATTCCACTACCAAGTCTCCTTATCTTCTTTCCTCCTTCCAGATGACACACCCAGCACCTTTCTCCCAGTCTCCCTGATCACTTCTGCTGTAGATTCCCAGTCATCTGGCAGCACTACCTGACCACCCAGAGCCTGCCTCAACTTCTGTCTAAATTCCTCACAACATTCCTCCTTTTTCAGCTTCCACGACTTGGTTTTCTTCTCTATCTCTATCTTTGACCTCTTCTTCTTACAGACTATCAAAGTCATCCTACACACCACCATCCTATGCTGTCTGGCTACACTCTCTCCCACTACCACTTTACAGTCACTAATCTCTTTCAGATTGCCTCTTCTACATAGGATGTAGTCTACCTGTGTTCTCCTACCTCCACTCTTGTAAGTCAGTCTATGCTCCTCCCTCTTCTGAAAATAAGTGTTAACCACAGCCATGTCCATCCTCTTAGCAAAGTCCACTACCATCTGTCCTTCTAGGTTCCTTTCCTTAACTCCAAACTTGCCCATCACCTCCTCATCACCTGTGTTCCCCTCACCAACATGTCCATTAAAATCCGCTCCTATCACCACTCTCTCACCCGTGGGAATACTCTCCATCACCTCATCTAATTCACTCCAGAATCTCTCTTTCTCCTCTAACTCACAACCTACCTGTGGGGCATAACCACTAACAACATTCAACATCACCCCTTCAATCTCTGACTTCAGACTCATCACCCTGCCTGACACTCTCTTCACCTCCAGAACATTCCTCACAAACTCCTCCTTCAGGACCACACCTACACCATTTCTCTTACTATCCACACCATAATAAAACAGCTTGAATCCTGCTCCTATACTACGAGCCTTGCTCCCCTTCCACCTGGTCTCCTGTACACACAGTATATCCACCTTCCTTCTTTCCATCATATCAGCCAGCTCTCTACCTTTCCCTGTCATAGTACCAACATTCAGAGTTCCTATTCTCAGTCCTACACTCTTACCTTTCCTCTTCTCTCTCTGTCTGTGCACTCTCCTCCCTCCTCTACTTCTTCGACCAACAGTAGCCCAATTTCCACCGGTGCCCTGTAGGTCAACGGCGCCAATGGCGGTCGTTGTTAACCCAGGCCTCGACTGATCTGGTATGAAATTCAGAGTACTGACGATTCGCATGGTTAAATTTGGCAATGTTTTACGCCGGATGCCCTTCCTGACACAACCCTCTCTATTTATCCGGGCTTGGGTCACTAGACTGTGACCCCCATGGCTAGATTGATAGAACTTATATATATAAAATAATAATAAAATAAAACTAAAAACAGATAAGCGGTGTAAATAAATTTATTTGTCACCACGGAGAGCTGTTGATCTTGTGGTGGAGTGCAGGGATGGCGGCCCACCTGAGCGATGGAGCCCATCCTCTCTCGCTCCGGCACGGGGTGCGGTGTGAGGTGAGCTCCGAGGTCTTGGTGGAGCAGATGTTAATGGCGGTAGGAGAGAGTGTGGGATGTGAAAACATCGTGTCGGCATCGCGGCTGAATAAAGCTGTGGTGGTGTTTGTTAAGGACAGGGAGCTTGTGCATCAGCTGATTGAAGACGGAATTAGGGTAAGTGGAGAGTTTTACTTTGTAACGCCGCTGGGTGCAACAACAACTAAAGTCACGGTGTCAAACACTCCTCCATTTATTCCTAATGAGGATATTGAGCGGGAATTAACTCGTTTTGGGAAAATAGTGAGTGATGTTAAAATGGTCTCACTGAACTGTAAAAACCCTGCACTGAAGCACGTGATCTCTTTCAGACGCGCAGTGTTAATGTTTTTGAATGAACCCACCCTAGATATCTCCTTCAGGGTGTGGTGTGAAGGAAAATCATATATGTTATACGCTAGTACCGGAAATATGAGGTATTTTGAGTGTGGGGATATAGAGCACAAAAAGTTTGTCTGTCCACACAGGACACTGGACAGTGAGGAAGCTGGGTCCAGTGGAGACAGGGCAGAGATGCAGGCTGGAACAAGAAGTGGTGTGGGGCAGTCAGATGCTGCCGGAGGGCAGAACACTGACCAAACCACTGCAGGGGCTAATGCACTGAGCTGCAGTGAGCAGACAGGTGATGAACAGGTAGATGAGGGAAAACAGGCTGTGAACAGAAAAGAAAGTGAAAAACTAACTGATGTGTCAGACGTGCAAATGACTGTAGATAAAGGTGCAGAGGTGAAAAGGATGAAGGAGCCCTCAGTACAAGCGAACATTCTGAACGTAGCTGATGTTTTAGAACAAGAAGGAGGGTCAGATAGCAGGGCAGGGTTAAACATTGCGGGAGGGTCAAGCTGTGCAGAGGTTTCAGACAGTGTAGAGATGTTGATCAGTGATGGGGATCCGGCACGTTCTCAGATAGAGCAGGATGAGGAACCATTAGAAGACAACCTCTCTGACATTTCAGACATCAGTGTGTCACAGTTTGGGGGAGATCAACAGCTCTACACATTAACTGAAATAAATGAATTTTTGGATGAAACATTTGGTAAATCGGTTGAGGTCAAGGATTACTTTCCAGATATTGAAAAATTTATAGCTTCTGTAGTTATGGCACAACGAACAGCAAGTTATGATGAATTAGATAAAAAGAAGAGATATTGGTTGAAAAATCATCTAGCGAAGTTACGGAAGTTCATTGGCAAAAGAAAGCGGCAATGAAGTCGTCACACTGGGTGTTCTCTTCTGTCTCCACTGCTGTTCTTACCTGTTCTTCCCTCTTCCTTCTCTTAGTCCCTCCAATGGAGAAGCTAAAGATAGGGTCTCTTAATATCAATGGTGGCAGGGACAAGAATAAAAGAGCAGTAGTTAAAGAACTGATACAGTGCAAAAAAATAGATATAATTTTCTTGCAAGAGACTCACAGTGATCAGGCAAATGAGTCAGATTGGGCAATGTGGGGAGAAGGGAAACTTTTCCATAGCCATGGAACCAACGTCAGTGCAGGGGTGGCAATACTTTTTAACAGAACACTGGGTGAGATAAACACACGAGTCACAGAGCTAGAGCAGGGCAGGGTTTTAATGGTGCAGACTGAAATAAGAGGTATAGAGCTCTTATTTATAAACGGATATGCCCCCGACAGGGGTGGTGAGAGAGCACAGCTTTTTAATAAACTCAAGAATGCCCTACAACACAGTAGCAGCAGACCCTTAGTGGTAATGGGAGGCGACTAGAATTGCACCACAGATTTCACCTTAGACAGAAATGGAGAAGAACCACACCCACAGTCCGCTAAGGTGATAGAAGAGCTCAGTCAGTGTAGTTTGGTCGTGTTTAGGGAACAACACCAGGGAATTAAACAATACTCATGGGTTAAAGTTACTGACCCAAGGATCACTGCAGCAAGACTGGACAGGTTTTACATAACCAAAAATAGTAGAAGTAGATTTTATAAAGCAGTCATGTCCCCCACTGGTTTTTCAGATCATCATTTAGTCACAATAGACATAATGATATCTGTTACAAAAAAGCACAGGTCATACTGGCACTTCAACACAAATTTACTTCAGGATGAGGGGTTTTGTGGGAAGTTTAAAGTTTTCTGGGATGAGTGGAGAAAAGAAAAGGTGACTTTAACAGTCTAGCTTCCTGGTGGGATTTGGGGAAAACACACATCAAGGTATTCTGTCAGAAATACACAGCATACATGTTGGACAAAATAAAGAGCAAAATTCAAGAACTTGAAACAGAAATAACTGAAATACAAAGAAAAATTATTTGCAGTAATGATGTGAGTAAGGGTGGTTTGCTGGAACAAAGGAGGAGTTTTTTAAGTTCCTTCCTGCATGAACAAGCTAAAACAGCCCTGATAAGATCCCGCATTTCCAGCATTAGAGACATGGATGCCCCTAGTGCCTTTTTTTTTTGGCCTCACCAAAATGGCAAAACCCCAGAACCAGATGCTTTACCTCAGACAAGAAGATGGAACTATAGTCACAGAGGCAGCCGAAATGAGGAGAGAGGCTACAAAATTCTACATAGACCTCTACATTGCTGAGGACTGTGACCCATCCTGCATGGAGGAGCTATTCAAGGAACTCCCCAAACTGTCTCCTGAGCAGAGCAGCATGCTGGGTGCAGGTCTTGAACTTCAAGAAATGGCCTTCGCAGTTCAGCAGCTTGCAGTGGGACGTTCACCGGGAATCAATGGACTCCCTAATGAGTTTTATAAACATTTCGTGGGATTTCTAGGAACAGACCTGCTTGAGGTGTTCAAAAGCTCTTTTATCAACAGAAAGCTACCAGTGAGCTGCACAAGAGCAAGAGACTTGGGACTTCTTAAGAACTGGAGACCTGTGGCACTTTTATGCAGCGACTACAAGATTTTATTGAAATGCCTTGCAAACAGACTAAAACAGTGCATGCACACAATAGTGCACAATAACCAGTCCTACTGTATACCAAACCACACCATAATGGACAATCTGTTTCTTGTTAGAGATGTGATTGACCTGTGCAGGCTGAACTCATGTGATCTGGGTTTTCTGTCTTTAGATCAGGAAAAAGCCTTTGACAGGGCCTATCATGATTATCTCTTCCAGGTACTTGAAACCTTTGGTGTAGGAAGGGAATTTCTACTATGGATAAAATTGCTATACTCCGAGGCTTGTTTTACTCTTAAGGTTGGAGGTGGTCTTAGCTGTCCAGTGAGAATGGAAAGAGGTATTAGACAGGGGTGCCCATTATCTGGACAACTATACAGCTTGGCAATAGAGCCTCTGTTAAACCAACTTAGAGTAAAACTACAGGGACTGTTAGTTGGAAGTGCCCAAGAAAAACTTGTACTGTCAGCATATGCAGGTGATGTAACAGTTTTTATTAAGAGCCAAGGCGACATTCAAACATTGACTGATAGTTTAACCATCTATACTAGAGCTTCTTCAGCAAGAGTCAACTGGGACAAATGTGAGAGCTTTTTAACAGGGCAATGGTAGGAACAAGGTCCTCCCACTTTACCAGGCAGTCTCCAGTGGGGAAAGGTTGGCTTAAAATATCTTGGGGTGTTTTTAGGGAACAGCTGACTTTAAAATGAAGAACTGGGAGGGGGTAGTGGGGAAGGTGTGTGCCAAGTTGTCTCAGTGGACCTGGGTCCTGCCCCAGCTATCCTATAGAGGGAGAGTACTGGTTACCAACAATCTGATAGCCTCCTTGCTGTGGCATCGCTTCACCGTCCTCGAATCTCCACAGCCGTTGATCAAGGAGGTTCAGAAGAGGATAGTAAACTTTTTCTGGGCTGGACAGCACTGGACTCGTGCGCCTGTTCTTTACTTGCCGCTGCAGGAAGGTGGCCAAGGCCTGATCAACCTGTCATGTCGGGTCAGAACTTTCCGACTGCAGGCGGCACAGAGGCTGCTCTAAGGAGAAAAGATTGCATGGGCTGACACGGCTTACGCCCTACTACGGTGTGTGGAAGATTTGAACTATGATAAACATCTTTTCATGCTGAACATGAGGGAAATGGACCTGTCAGCAACAACACTGTTCTACCAGTCAGTCCTGAGAGCCTGGTCTTCAGTGTTGAGGAACAGCAGGATCAACGCACAGCCTTTCCCATGCACTGAAGAAGAACCACTCTTCCACAATCCTCTGATACAGTCCAGAATGATCTGATCTCCCTACATTCAACAGTGATTCCGGAGAGCAGGAATCACCAGAGTCAAAGATCTGAGGTCTGGCAACAGCTGGAAAACAGCTAGGGAGCTGTGTGCTGAGACCGGAGTACTGTCGGCCCGCCTCATGCAGAGACTGCTCGGAGAGGTAGCTTCAGCTCTACCATCCCATTTCAGGGAGGCTCTGGGGCAGGACCCTGGGAGAAGCCATCAGCCCCCACCACCCTTATCAATCTCTACAGCGGCAGGGAAGTATCAGTGGGAGAAAGCAGCACTTTTGTCTTTCCAAATGCCAATACTAACAACACTGGAAGATGCCTCTAAGAAAGCACTATATGAAACCTGTGTTAAAGTTTCTTATAGAGGTTCTTTGG
Source organism: Hemibagrus guttatus (assembly GCA_033459395.1). Lineage (NCBI taxonomy): Eukaryota > Metazoa > Chordata > Actinopteri > Siluriformes > Bagridae > Hemibagrus > Hemibagrus guttatus. The sequence continues at coordinate 15,272,744 of JAUCMX010000014.1, read as the reverse complement.
CAGGTTTAAAGGAGTCACACTGGTCAGAACTGTTGGCGCCAGACTCTTCCCCACAAGGATGCTGGAGGTCCCTGTACAAACCACCCATAGAGAAGCGTACAGCTAATCTGCAGTAGCGGATAGTACACGGGGCCGTGGCCATAAACAGACATGTGGCACACATCGACCCCTCTAGGTGCAGAGAGTGTTTCTTTTGTGGCAGAGAGGAAACAGTAGACCTGTATAAATGCTGCCTTTTCACTGTTGTCTTCAAAGTTAGATCTTTTCCAAATGTTAATTAAATGGAAAATTTAAAAGTCAAAAAAGTCTCTCTCTCTCTCTCTCTCTCTCTCTCTCTCTCTCTCTCTCTCTCTCTCTCTCTCTCTCTCTCTCTCTCTCTCTCTCTCTCTCTCAAATCAAGTTGTACACATTTTACTCTGTCAAGCAACAACCTGTATTTTGTTTACTTATGTGTTGTGTCTGCTCTGTGTGTGAGCTGTTACTATAGTAACAATTAAATATTTCATCGAGAGGATTAATAATACATCATTCATCTTACTGTCTGTGCTTACAACTGAGCTGTTATACAAAAATAATAACACATTCTGACCAAAGACATTCGGGAATTTAACTGTGTATGTGTGTAGTGTGTGAGGTTGCCAGGTCTCATCAAAATTACCAGCTCCAACTCCATCTACATCCCAAAAAGTGCATAAACATTCCCGAAATCAGCGCAGGAAATCAGAATTGGAACTGTGCTCTGTGGTGTTCTCATTTGTTGTTTTAAAACCAGGCCAAATTGGAGTGGAAAATGCAACACTGGCCATAACCAGAGACTCTAGATGAGGTTCAGTAGTCTTATATTTGCAATTTCTGTTTCTCTCTCCCTCTCTCTCTCTCTCTCTCTGTCTCTCTCTCTCTCTCTCTCTCTCTCTCTCTCTCTCTATCTCTATTTCTTTTTCTTTAATTAACTTTATTATTTTCCTTTCACTCTTCCTGTGAAATAAAAAGGAAAGGAGAAGAGTACATGTGATATAAGCTGAAAGTATAAAGAAGTCAAAAGAAGGAAACAGAAAGAGAAAGAACGAGGACAAAGTAATGAAGAAGAATGGATACCTGTTGTGAGCACCTGCACTGTGTGTGTGTGTGTGTGTGTGTGTGTGTGTGTGTGTGTGTGTGTGTGTGTGTGTGTGTGTGTGAGAGAGTTTAAAGCACACATCTATATGTCCATGGTTAGAAACACTGCTGTGGGACTGAGCTGCAGGATTATCAAAAGGACGAGTGCAGACACACACTGAGACACGCATGTTGCATCACAGTTGCAATATTTTGCCAAAGACTCCTACTGAAGTGGTGCTTTCTCAAAATATAACATAGACTGTATGTTGTGTAGTAGAGCTGATATGAACTAGACCATCCACCTACAGTAAGGTTTAAGGAGAATTTTTGATTATTTTTAAGTGTTTTCTGCATATTGTACCCCAACAATTTGCTAGTGATTACTATATCTTATTTCTAAAGAATAACACATTGAACTTTTTATCTTCTTCATAGTCACATTTAATGTTGTGAAAGGAGTTTCAGGTATGTTATAGCAGCTATAAACACTTCCTCACCAGTAACTCTCTCTGGAAGTTAATAAGACTTCCTATGTTGCCAAGAACTGTAACTAAAAATGACAACTTTACCTCTGACTGTTACAAAACACTGACACTGGAGACTCCTTCCAGAAATATTACATGTCTACTTATAGAAAGCTTCCCCCATATCAATCATTATACACATTTTAAGCTCTTTTAAATTTTAATTCAGAAATGATACCATACCTGTTATTTGCAGCTGCACTGTTGTCAGAGCTACTGTTATCAAAAACTAAATAATAATAATAATAATAATAATAATAATAATAATAATAATAATAATAATAATAATAGGCATGCAGGCAATCTGCTGAACCAGATGAATAAATAAAATATATACAGTACATAGACAAACTCACAGGTTTATTAGGAACACTATAGTTATCCAGGGTATGACCTCCCTTTGCTCTCAAAACAGCTTAAATTCTTTATGGCATGGATCCCACATAATGTTGGAAACATTTCTCTAAATTTCTGGTTCATGGTGACATCACATAATTTACCAGAATATAAAGCTGTTTTGGTGGACCCAGTCAAGAGGTGGAAACAGGTGTATGTTTGATGTATTTAATAAGATCATTTAATAGGGATGGAGATGTGGAGTGCTGGCAGTGGAGTGGACTGGTGAATAAGGAACTGGGCAGGTGCAGATTGGTCAACAAAATTGTGTTTTCTGAGGAGATACGGAACCAGCCGGTAAATGTTAATTTTCAGGTTAAGTGCTTGCAGAGTTGCAGATGTGCACTGGTAGCAGTGAGTCTTCCAGAAGAATTAGACTTGGTAGTGGAGTCAGCAGATGGAGGGGTGACCTGTATGGCCCAGTAGATCTTGGCAGAAGACAAAACTCAACACAGGGAGGGAGGTCAGAGAAGAAACAGAACTTTGCAGGGATAATACTGATATTGAGAAAAGAGTCCAAATATAACAATCCAATCCAATGAGCAGTTTCAAATCCTTGTTCACAGTCAAATCCAACATCCAATAGTTTCTTTTCCAAAGTACACAGTTCAGAATCTTTATACAGAGTCTAACCCAAAATCCATCGGATCTGGTGACTGTGAAGCACACTGAAGTACACTGAACTCATTGTCATGTTCATGAAACCAGTTAGAGATGACTTTTGCTATGTGCATTATGGTACCTTATTATGCTGGAAAAACCATTAGAAGATGGTAAATTGTGGCCATGAAGAGATGCACATGATCAGCAACAATACTCTAATAATTTGCTGTATTCAAGTGATAAATGATAAGAAAACATAATTGATAAGAAAACATTCCCCACACCATTACACCACCTCCACCAGACTGGACTCTTGACACAAAGCAGGTTGGACCATGGATTTGTGCCAGATTCTGACCCTATCATCTGTTTGCCTCAGATGAAATCAAGATTCATCAGATCAGGCCATATTTTCCCAGTCATCAACTGTCCAGTTTTGGTGAATCTCTGCCCACTTCTGCTGTTGTAGCTCATCCACCTCATGGTTTGGCATGTTGTGCATTCTGAGTAGCTTTTCTGTAGCACAATTGTACAGAGTGGTTATCTGAGTTACTATAGCTTTTCTGTCAGCTTGAACACAGTCTGGACATTCCTCTTTGGTCCCTCTGATCAACAAGGTGTTTCCATCCACAGAACAGAAGTGTTTTTTTTCTTTACTGAATAATAAACTCAAGAAACTCTTAATAATTTTATGCACTGCACTGCTGCCACATGATTGGCTGAATAGATAATTGAATGTATGAAAAAGTGTGCAGGTGTTCCTAATAAAGTGCCCCACGAGTGTAAAGAACCTTTTAAAACTTTGTTTGCTTCATGCTGGGATTTCAGTCCTTAAAAATATCCCACTTTTTTAATGAAGATGGACCACACAGTATTATATGTATGGTGTTATCGGATGGCTCTGGGATTATTGGATGTTATAAGAGATTAAATATAAAAAATCCCCAAAGAGCCAATGATGGTTTAATTCCCTACAGCATCCAGGCCTGAGCTTCAACCATGAACAACTCTGATGATGGCCACAACGAGGAAACATAGCTCAAGGCTGATTATCTTCTTTTTCCAGAAATATATCCAGCACGATTAAAATGAGTTTTATATCATTTTCGTGGCCATGCTGATTAAAAGCCCAGGGCACTGGTGCGATTCTCAAATTGTCAAGTGCATCTGATGAATATTCATACCCGGATATACATGAAGACAGATTTCTTTTTTTTTATTTATTTATTTTTTTATATTAAGCCTTCTTACAGCAAAACCAATAGCATAGCATCATAATCTAATATAAATTTTAGATGAATCTAATTTTAGCTGCTTACAGATAGAAAAGTTTCTGCTGTGAGGGAAAGACTGTCTTAGATAACTGAATCTGATAAAACATTTCTAAAATATTTATTAGAACCCGTCTGTCAGTAGGAAAAGGTTTATTATCCAAATTAGCTAAGTGTGTTTGTATGCACAAATATATCTATCACCAATATTTATAATACATGAATCACTTAACCAAATTTCTGACAGTTGTGTCATTAAAAATGTATATGAACATGATTGAAAATAACATTTGCTTACATAAAAAAGCACTTTTAATTACATTTAGACCGTCAGTCAAAAATCCAAGAGTGTGGGTTTTAATTCTGCTTTTGCTCGAGAAAGAATCCAGACTAATCCTGTTTACTCTCACTGTTAATTTTGGCAGCAGTATTTTCTAATAATCTTAGTTCCAGTAGTTCCAGGGATCACCTTGGCTACCTATAACAATACTTCTTGCCCCACCTCTCATCTCTCTGGAGCTATTTTAGCTTTCTGCTCAACTACCTTGAACCCAACATGTGGTCATGTCCAGAGCAGTACAGCAGGCCACACCAACTCACCTCTCTGAGTTATCTACATGAGCTATGTGTATATAGACATATGGATCTGCCTCTTCAGCTCTTTGGAGCAGTTTTAGCTTATCCCCTCAGTGGCCTTGAGCTCCCTCAACTATCTATAGATATACACTTTTCCACACCCTCTCAGCTTCGAGATACACACATGACCACACTCCCTCAGCTCTATGAAACACCCTCTTGTTCCCTTCATCTCCTAGATCCAGCCAAATGATAACACATCCTCACCTCTTTGGAACTATCTACCTGAACTTCAGATATCTTTAGGTATACACCTGGCCCAGCCCCTTAAACCAGTGGGGCAATCTACCTGTACCAAAGCCACAAACCTTGCCACAACCCCTTACCTCCCTAGAGCTCTGCTTCTTTAGCTCCCTTAAGCTCTTTGGGGCTTTCTCCCTGTGCCCATCACTGGGGCAACTAACTTGGCTACAGCCCTCAGTTCTCTGGAGCTATACTCCCTGACACACCCCCTCAGCTCTCTGAGCCACCCACCTGCCCCTTTTTGGTCTTACTGTATAACTTGCCCTGTCACCTCTGCCCTTGAGAGCAATTCATCAGCCAAGTTTTATACATTTGCTTCACCCACAACATTATTAGCATTTTGTAAACATAATATGAAAGCCATAATATTAAGTGCAATATTAAGATTGTATCTGTATTTAATTATTAAATGATCAATACTGAGTCATGTGATTTTTTTTAATAACAGTGAGTGTTTATAATTATAAATTATTTTAAATCATTTTTTGTCATCTTTCTTCTGTTTACTCTGGTATTTTATTTATCAGCTCATTGCTGGTCAATAAACTACAATTAAATCAAGATTTGTTATTAGATTTTAATAATAAAACTGTACTGTTTATTGATATGATTTCTTATCAATAAGAATATTACTTATTTGTGTTCATTAGCAGTCATCCTGCATCAACGTGCAGAAATGCGGATGATTGTTTATTGAGGATTCCAGCACAGCAGGGACAATTTATCTTCTGGAAGGGTGTTAATTAGTTCATGAGGGAAGCTTGTTTTTATTTGCATTATGAATGAGGTGTAAATCCCATTTTCAACCTGTTACTGTTCTTCAAATCACCAGTGAGCCCTGATGAAAGGGCCTATGTTCCTTCATAGAGAGTCTGGTGTGTATTTCTCAGCATTAGAAGCATGAAAGTGCACTGCTTAACTCTGAGTAAACGTAACAACGTCACACGACGTCACATTTACCTCCAGCACAGTCGATTCCCTGAGACATGTTCAAGTTTGCTTCTTTAGTGTTAGTGCCCTGGAATTAAGAGAAGTCTAGACTGTAAGATGTGACTTACACAGTGAAATTTCTCTAAATTGGTCTAAATGGAATATGCTTATGTGTTAAGGTCTTTATGGTAGCACTATTACCGCAGGCTTGATAGCATCACAGGGCAAAATCTAAAATAAGAACACTTATAGTGTTAATGTGATTTATTTAAGGAAAAATACATGTTGGTTTTTCTTGAAGGTAAAGTTCAGGGAAGATTATGGGGAGGATCGACCCAAATCATCACTGCTCGGCTGATGATGAGATCTGGTTGTAGGCAAAGACACACACACACACACACAACCACACATCTATGGCCAGAAAACTAAAAAAAACCTTCCATATCAGCAACTCTCAGCTGTCCAGCAGGGGAAAAAAATTCACAAGTTGGAGTCTAGCCTGAGATGAGAATAGAGCAAGAGCTCCTATCTCCTGTGAGGACTTCACAAAAGACATTGAATCATTATTGCAAGAGTACAAAGATGAGACTGAAGCCTTTTGTAAGATCTAATCATCAGAAAAAGTGAACGCATGAGCTCAACTAAAAAAAAAAAAAAACTGCAGAGGAGACTGACATCAGTGCAGATTACTCAACAAAACCACCATCACTTTTAACATGACATAACTCTCTCTCTTCTCCCTCTCACTTTATTATGAATTAAAAACACCCTGATAACCATATTATTGATGATAAACAAGTTTGATGTTAAAGAGCTCTATGAGTGGATTAATCGTATGGCAGAAACAAAAAAACTAACTATTCTTGATCGGATTTCAGATCTCAAGAGCAACTACTTTCAACATTAAAGTACAGCAAAAACTAAACATAGAAGGTACACTATTTTACATATAACTCAAAACTTTGGAAATCAGAAAACATATGTTCGGTGATTAACATGTGCTTCTTTAGATTTAGTGAACAAGTAACGGAGAATCGTACTCTGATCCGCAACAACACCATCATTATAAATAAAGAAAAAATTAGGGATGATTGTGTGTATTTAGGAGTGGAAGTTTATTCCCATCAACATTAAATCCTGTAACAATTCCACCTTCAGACTTGAGAGTGGAGGTGTGGTCTAGGAGGTGTGGTCTAGAGGTGTGGCCTAGGGGGTGTGGCTTAGGACGGTAGCAAGACACTAGTCTTTTAAAACAGCAGATAATGTCTGATAATATTCTATTTTAAGTATTTTTGTTTTGGAACTTTTTTAATGTACATACAGTTACGCAAACAAGGCTTTGTCTAATTAAATTACGTTTGCCTCACACCTCCGATTCCCGCCTCCGCCATGTGTGTGTGGAGTTTGCATGTTCTCCCCGTGCCTCAGGGGTTTCCTCCGAGTACTCCGGTTTCCTCCCCCGGTCCAAAGACATGCATAGTAGGTTGATTGGCATCTCTAAATTGTCCATAGTGTGTGAATGCGTGAGTGAATGAGTGTGTCTGTGTGCCCTGTGAGGGGTTGGCACTCCGTCCAGGGTGTATCCTGCCTTGATGCCCGATGATGCCTGAGATAGGCACAGGCTCCCCGTGACCCGAGGATAGATCGGATAAGCGGCAGACAATGAATGTTTTAAAATATCTTCATTACTGTACTTATTATTCATATTGTTAAACTTAGAAAATAATGTTTGCTGTTATTAAATGAACTGATTAAGTAAATGTAAAATGTATATTTTATGCCATTTATCAGTGTGAAATAAGTCCTACATTGTAAGATATTCCTTATAATCAGGGATAGGAATAAAGCTGTATGAATGAAATTATCTAGTGTTTTCATTGTGTTTTCACTGTAATAAATAGAGATTTATAAAGGACATAAATATGTATATCTCAATGACATATAAATCGTATATATGCATGATTGTGAATTGAGTGGAGCTTAATGAGCTTCAGTTTTCAGATAATGTGATTGTGAGAGGACAAGAACAAAAACAGTTAAATGAACATACTTCTAAATTTTGATATTGGTCTTGCTACAGTTTTTCAGATTTCTTTCAATTTCATTTAAGTGAAATATATATTTAAAAGCTAATAGATACATTAACATCCCCCATACACTCACAGACCTGCTATGTTTAAATAGAGCACATCAGGGTCCTACTGAGAGTAAATTCATTTAAAGTTCATCATCACTCATCTAACACAAAAGCAATTAAGCTATAAGCTAATGCTCATACTGCCTGACAAATAGGCTGAGGCGTTTGTCGATGCATAACGCAGGGCACAGTGCCGGTACTGATTTAGATTGGGAGGTGTGAGGAAGCACAACAACTAGATATTAATATTAATTCCTCATGCACTCATTTACACTCAGGTCCATTGTCTGCTGTTGCTCCATCAACTCCTCATTTATCTTATTAGCGCTTAAAATGAATTTTCATTACTGTAAAGTCACATCAGGTAAAAGGTAAAGGCAATTCACACCACAGCAAAACAACACAAATCAATTTCAAACTGTTTGTATAGAATTTAGCTAATCATGTAAAGAATTAAAGGATAACTAGAGTCATTATTCTGTCACATACTGTAGTTGCTTATCTAGACCTTGATAAGATATTTTATGGAATTTTATGTAACTTTCAGTTGAATATGCCTACTCAAAAATGAATGCAAAACAAAAGAACATTTCTCTCACCTGAGAGTGAAGATCTCCACTGATGAAAGAGCAGAAGCAGCCAGGAAGGCTGACACCGTCTCTCTCTGCCTGATTGGTCTGGAAGGCACCATCACCACAAAGTTCCTGTCCAGGCGTAGCTCAGAAAGTGGTTGAAACAGGCGTACACTGCCAATCCTCCGCATGGGTGTGGGTCCTGAAAAGTACCCAGCCGGCTCCTGTGGCTCAGAGCGAATGGCAGCCGATTTACGGGAACTTTCCAGGTTGCATTCACCAGTTTCTGTGGACTGTACCATGTAGTAGAGCTCCACAGGGGTGCCTTCGGTTTGAGGTGCTCTTTGTCTCCCAGGCACCACGCTAGGTGGGCTGAACCAGCTGGGCAGCGGCTCCAGTTCAGCCACACAAAGCCCCAGTTCCCCTTTCAATCGACACGTGCCTCGAACCTCCTGTGTCTCATGAAAAGCAAACATCCGGATGCAAGGGAGGTGGTCCATGGTGCTGTAGTCATCCCAGTCTCGGCCTACGATGTAGAACAAGACCTGGACCTTGGGCCAGCTGAGGTGGATGCGCTCACTTATGATGAAGGTCTGAATCTTCCAATTAAAAGTGAAAAGTGGAGCAGACGATGAAGAAGATGAAGACAAAGAAGATGTTGCTGGGTTGTTGAAGATCCCTGGATCAAGGAGTTCCATGGGTATGGGCTGCTGCACAGAGAATGGTCCATAACTAGCATTGACCACAGGGTTCCTCCTGGCCTGCTGGATGAAGAAGAGTTCAGTGCGTGCCTGTAGACTGGAGTTCCTCATGATGTCCTGGTTGGCCTCCTTGAGGAAGAAGGCTAGCTCTGCGTTCAGCACTTGGTACTGCACCGGCAGGTACGTAGGCACAGTGCCGAATCTTGGCAGACCCTCCAGCAACAGTCGGCCATCCATCACTGCCAAGTAGGAAAGAAGACAGGGAGAGACATCACTCATCTTTTCGATTATACTCACATCCTCTGCAATAAGACCTTTAACCCAAGAGCTGAAGTGCAGCAGCTGCTCAGAGCCTCACACTACGCTGCAAACTGAGAGTTATTTATCTCTGACATTGTGCACTGTCTGCTGGCCCACTTTCCAAACCAGACTGGCTCATTATCGAGCTGGAGCACTGCTCCGCAGATATTTGGGCTGATTGAGGCTCTTGAGAGTCCCTATTGATTTTGCGTCACTGATTCAGGGAAGGAGAGGTGCAGGAGATTTGTGAAGGCTGGGGTCATGGCCCCTTAGATCGTACACTCAGGGAACAACACAGATATGGTAATAAAGCATTGCCTGGAAGTGTTACATAGATTCAACTTTTTATGGGTGCAATGATCTAACAACACAGGATTCTGTAGAGTTTAAAGTTTCATAAAAGCTAATTTATTAAAATCTTGACCACAGATTCATTTCTTAACCTGGGCTTAATTTGTAGGGATCTTTAGAGATCCAGAGTGTCTCTAGAGTGTATCCAGAGTGTCTCTAAAATCCCATAATGCACTGCTCAGAGTATCCACATAGTGTACTCATAAACAGTCTCTTTAAAAAGTCTGAGCTGTATGCACTGCTTCCTGACACCATAGCCCACTATTCTAGTAACACAAAAACAGCTGGTTTGACAAACCCAGCACGATGTACAGATGAGTTTATTGCATTGAATTAAAATTGTTTTGTGATACTATGCCTTCAGTGAATTCTGAGCAGTTCGGACAAAGACACTTAAAACGTAATCTATTTGAAAACATTCCAGTCCCTGCTCATAACAACACCAGAGACACAAAGTAATTACAGCGACTAAACTTTAAAATGAACTTTTAAAATGACTTCTGATACTTTATACGGACTTATTTATTAAATGCTGCTACAGCCTGTAGGTAACACTAAGGATAATGTGTAATGAATGTTTGAAATAGCTAAACAGCTATGGCTAAATAGCTAACCATGTAGATGTATGAGTTAAGAAGAGCTAGTGATCAACCTACTGAAAACCCATAAGCATTTGGCTGAGTTAGCTAGTTAACTAAATGTGGTGTTCACTTTAGCATAGCTCACTGGTTAGCTAACATAACAACAAAACATTTACGGATTAGCTATGTCAGCTAACTATAACTAGCTATCAGTAGTTTTTCAACAACTTATTTTCTCTTACTTAAGTCATTTTCCTGATTATGACTTTTACTCAAGTGAATTATTCCTACACTAGAAGAAAGATACTCAAGTCGTTGTGTTCTGTACATTTTCCACTACTTATGATACAATATATTTAAATAATGTACAGCATTATGTAAAGTCCATAAAAATATCTAAAGGGGATATAGTATCCATAATATACTAAGCTTTGTATGGAATAGGGAGAAGGCACATTCTTTTTATACTGTATGCTACATATACCACACTAGAGAGTTGCTTTCAGCTGCTCCCTGTTCGGGGTCGCCACAGCAGACCAACTGGTCCGCACAACAACTTGGCAGAGGTTTTACGCCGGATGCCCTTCCTGACGCAACCCTCCCATTTTTCCGGGCTTGGGACCAGCACTGCAGCCAGTGGCTGGGGTTGAGGCATTGGCTGGGAATCGAGCCCGGGCCTTCCGCATGATAGGCGAGAAACCTACCACTGAGCCACCAATGCCCCCTACATATACCACACTATTCAGGTGATATTCTGTGACCTAACATAATACATTGTACTGAGTTGCAATGGCAATGTCTTCGATTCATTCTGATGTGGGCATGACTCAATCGAGGATTGCTCTTTAGAGGTTGAAAATAACAGGCATTTGAAAGGTACATTAATGCTTGTTTTATTGTCGATCATACCACAGTGCTGTTAAATTCTGGGTTCTGATTGGTCGGAAGATGTTCATGTTTTTCGGTAAGAGCAGTTCTGACAGTAGTGCAGCTACAAATCACTACCTATACATAAGCGTTTCTATAGTAATGGCTCATTCACAGACACTTTTTATAAGATATAAAAATGTGTGTACTTATTGATATAGTCTTTAAAAAGATTTTTATTTAACACACAGTGTGTGGAAGGATCTCCAGCATCAGTGCTTTGGAGCTTTATCAGAGGTAAAGCTGTGACTTTACAGCAGGGGTCTCCAACCTTTTTTCCTATGAGAGCTTTCATTCATTCACATAGATTCTGTTATTTATCAACAAATTATTACTTACGTCCCCTGGCACATACCCTGACGGCCTCAGCAAGACTGAAAAAGACTCTTTTCGTAAAAAAAAAAAAAAAAAAGGAGGGGAACACCTTTGATATTGAAAGTAATATTCATTTTAAAAACAGAAAATGACAATGTATTAGACTGATTAAATAATAGTATTTTATGCCAGGGCAATGGGAAATATTAAATAGTACTTTACACTGAAACAACAGCTGCACTAACAAGAAATGTCTACAACACACACGTCCTGCATCTTCGTGCAGCAGGATATATTTTTTCACTGGTTTTGCTTTGGCAGCATCATAGCTTTATTCCTAACGCTGTCAAATCTCCAGCAGCTTTCAAGATGTATGGATCTGCCATGAGTTTTCTTTATCATTTATCCAAACTACTTCAATTTGTGCTTATGCATTTAAGTTTATATAACGTTTCCATGTACATGTGTTAAATCAATTAACACAATTAACACACTTCCATGTAGATGTGTGAAATCAGTTGATGAACAGCTGTATTGAACTGTGCGATGATTTGTCAGATTTCAGTACAACACCAGAAAGGGGCAGGGGTTTATTGAGTTCATTTGATTTTATCAATTTTGTACATATTCTATGAACCTTTAGGCGAGCTATTCAGAAGCGGGTCAACATGTCAGATGGGAAAGGCTTCAGGACATAGAAGTTTATAATATGAAGTTTCTGATAGAAAGCTGCATTTTTTGTTCTTACTTACTTCAAGAAAGAGAAATAAAGAGAAGATGGGTTTAATGGGTTCATAGCTGCTATAACATAAGTGATAAAGGAAGCAGCGGCAACATTTAGAGGTAATCCTGTATTTTTCATACAGAATTAAAAACACAAAGAATCTAAAAGTAAATTTTTGCAATGGCGATTTTGAAGTCGGCGCTGTTCATCACTTCAGTCAGGAACAACCCTACAAATGTCTGGCAAGGGCACGTGCACTTTTACTGAAATGGACCAAAGAGTATCTAGGAGATGTCAAGCAACGCTAATGCACTGTTTAGAGTGTAGGGAACACTGTTTCTTTTGAGCTCATCCCTTAACAACACTTTTCCCCTTTGAAATAAAACCAAGCATAAGAACTTCCTTTTGAGAAATATTTTAAATATCCATTTCATAAATACTGCAATTTTGGATATTTAAACCGCCCTCAGGCTCAAGATTAAAATTAATCGCTACCAGTTAAAATCTGAGTTTAAAGTAATGAAGCAACAAAACTTCACTATGAAAGAAAAATTCATGCTATAAAGGCAATCTGGGTTAACACTAAGATTAATTTCAGGTTCATTCAGGTTAAACCTTAATCCTAGAAGCTTGAAGGGTAAAAGGTGGTGATCAGGGTGTGCTTTAATAATTCTGACATTAATGTAAGAGATGTTAGAACCCAATTTCTGTAATTTAATGTTCATTTTGCATCCACTTTAGGAGATATGTAAAAAATATAAAATATATATGTCAATTATTTATACAGTATTTTCTAACACTCAATCTTCTATACTGTTACAGTTTTTATAACAGTTTTTAAATTTTATAAACCGATAGTATTTTTATTACATCTCTCCCTCTGTTTTATCTCATTAATTGTATCCCCAAATTAGAAATCATGCATCTTGACTTCTAATTAATCCAGCACAAGGAATGAAAGCGTTCTTTAGAGAAACATCTGTAGAGGAAGCTGAATAAACAGTTAGCACAGAGATGATTCCCCCGAGACATCTGATGCATCATCCATATTTTTATTGCTGTAATGTTATTGCTTTTTGTAGCAGCAGTAAAGAGACGAGACAAGATGAGACGAGAGGTGAGGATGGGGGGGCAGACAGAATCTTAACAACTTCTACTAAACAGTAATGATTTTTGGAGCTACGGGAGTTTGATTTATTTTGCAAGCACAATCTGTCACATCGATTCCACAGACATTGCACTCGGTGTGTCCTCTTTTCTTGCCAGCACGATTTCAGAGCTTTGTGGAAAACAGAGGTTTAATGGAAAGGAATCAGCAATTATTTTTATTTTGTTTTTGCAATCAAAAATGTCTTTCTTATATGTATATCTACTGGTACTTTTGTCCCAGTGGGGTGTTAATTTTTTTGTTGTTGTTGTTGTTTTTGATGTACGATGTAGTCATAAATCATATTTTCTATTTTTAGGTTGTTTGATATTTTCATATCTTGAGGTTTTTTTTTACATTTATTGAGATAGCCTCCACCTCCAGCTGCACAAAATAATATCAAACTTTTATTATTATTTTCTGTTTATTTTTATGATATTCATTGTTTTGAAATATTAGCAATATCAATAGAAATGTAACACAAAAAAAGTTTTCAAAAAATCTGTAATACCTATGAATTTTATTGGTATATGAACATTTAGCTTCTTCAGCATCATGCATTTTTAGAGCATGGATGGAGATTTGAAGCAGAATATATTTGTTCTTTTTAATCAATAATGTATCCGTTTGTGTGCATTAAATTTTTGCTTTTGCTTATGTTTCTGTGATGTGCACATCACACACACCGGAGAAAAAAAAACTCCACTGAAATAAATGCTGACAACAGCAGACAAGTGTGCAGCGGGTGGAGGCGAGGGAGCTATTAACTAATTTAAGACATGGAGCGCTGCCTCCGGCCACCGTCTCCAGCCTGCAGGGAGTCTCGCTCGAGTTGAGTTTTTGTGCCAACATAATTGGAGTGCCCTTGGTTTCAAAAATCTCTATAATCTTACTGTAAGTAAGAGTGCTAGTGAATGTGGGTAAAAGCAACTGCTGAGAATATACATAATAATGAGGATCAGGCAGAAGACCTGGACTAGACTAGACTGGAGTCTGGAATCAATACAGTCAGGTGTTAAAAATTCAGTCCATATATAATTCAGTCAATATATACAAATTTATATTTTACCCTGTGAGAAAAACCATGAACGTCAACACTAGAGATGTTAGAGTTTAAAATATTCACAAAAATAAAATAGAACAGTATCAACCATTTAAAAACACAAGCCAATGGGGAGAATGAAAGGAAATGCTTATTAAGGAAACTTCAGCATTTGGCAGAGATGCCTTTATCCAGAGTGACTTACATTTATCTCATTTATGCAGCTGTGCAGTAAGAGCCTTGTTCATGGGCCCAAAAGTACTATTATGGTTCTGCTGTGATTTGAACTCATGATCAGCTGATCATAAGTCAACTGTTTTAACCACTGAGCTCCCATCACCAACATGTGATATATAAATCTCTCCAGGATGAATTTTTTTTTTTTGCCACAACTACTTGTTAGTGAAACTGTAAGCACATGATTCTTCTTTTAAACTCCTACCAGTAAATACACACATGTGATAACTTTCTGTGACAGCTGTACTCATGTTCTACGTACGTGAATGGGAGAAGGCTGTAGCTGAATATGCATTGCGATGACGCGACTTGCAAGCTCCTCCAAATATTGCACTGATTTTGTGTTCATTTCTGCGATTATAAAATCATGAAATCCTTGAGGGACTGATATATAGGAAACAAAATGCTGAAATCCCGCAGTTAGTCAAGTCAAGTCAAGAAGCTTTTATTGTCATTTCAACCATATATAGCTGATGCAGTACATAGTGAAATGAGACAACATTTCCCAGTACCACAGAGCTACATAACACAACACAGAGCTAAGGACTAAAAGTAAGTTATCCGAGCCACATAAAGTGCATAGAGTGTGCAACCTAGTGCAAGACAAAAGACATACAAGTGCAGACATACAATACAATACATTACAGGACAGACACATAAAATAGCACCAACCAGTGTATAGTCTGTATTGTTCATATTACATATAAAGGATTTGTAAATGAGGGGATATTTTTAAAAAAATATATATATATATATATATATATATATATATATATATATATATATATATATATATATATATATATATATATATATATATATATATATATATGTAGATGGTTGGATGGATGGATGGTTGGGATAGATAGATAGATAGATAGATAGATAGATAGATAGATAGATAGATAGATAGATAGATAGATAGAGAGAGAGAGAGATAGATATACCTACAATAGCAGCAGCCGGTGACAGCATTGCCGATGATTTTTCTTTCTGTGGGATTATTATTATTATAGATTTCCAGACATACTCTATATTTGTTGTCAGAGAACATCTGTAGTATTATTATTATGATCAATTCACACAGAATAAATGATCTATTGATAAATTTTGAGTCTATGAATCTTTGTGACTTTATACATCCACTTCATTTTAATACAAGCTAATGTTTTTGAGCTGCATCAGGGGGAGTAGCCATGCCAGCTGCCCTTGATCAAGAATCACATCACTTCCATGGCACATCCTTTTATGAGCTGTATATTGCTTTTGAAACTTGACAAATACTCGAAAAACAAATTTGTTTTGGTTTTAGTTGGAGGCGATAGAAACTTGTGAGCATTTTTTGGAGTTCATCCCACAAGATTTAATAGAATCTTTACCAATATGTCAATTTGGATGAGATACATATTACTTGCCATTATTTCTACTGTGTTTTCTAAAAAGTAAAATATGATGTAATCTTTCCAGACACATGCACACAAACTGTAAAAAATGACTTACATAACGCACTCGGACAGGACTAAAGAGATTCTCCTGTAGTAATTATGTGAATCCACTGCCTCATTTTACATTAATCCAATCCACACAGGACTTTTGAAAGATATTTTTGAGAATGACTTTTTCAATAAAATGTCTTTGTCAGTAATACATTGTCAGTATTTTTCATTACAAGATGAAAGCGAGTAGCTTCGAGGAAAGGTGGAGTGCTTAGCCAAAAAAAAAAGACAAAAATGAGTTTTAGACAGCACTTTGAACACATTGAGTTAATACACCGTGACTAACTGTGAAACCGTGACACCATAACAACCCTACTCAAAACACTGTAATGAGACACGAGGCAATCTTCTGCGTGGAAATGCCTACAAATATACAGCTATTACATGTAATACCATGCATCTTCTCTTTGTTTTCACACTTTCATTTATTTACACTTACACCATTTGGTAGACGTCCCTATCCAGAGCCACTTATCGCTTACACACACGAGCAGTTGAGGGTTAAGGGCCTTGCTCAAGAGCACAGCAGTGGCAGCGGTGCAGGAATTTAAACTATGACATATTGATCAGTAGTCCTATATTTTAACAACATAAATGGCATGCAGACATTTATTAATGTTTCTAATTCATCTATGTAACTTTTTTATTACATTCTCCTTTTATACTGAGTATTGCACAAGAATAAAAATAAAGATTTCTTAGAGATCTTGCCACTGTTGTCACTGATGTTTTGGCTGTTTTGCAAATGTTTACAGAAAAGGAAAAAATGTTTCCAGTTTCCACCTACATTATGGTTTTATTGGAACAATAATGGATTAGACAAAATGAACATCAAAAAAAACATTTGTATTTGATTTGAACATTAGCAAATAGTATACATAGAATTTTTAATAAAATTGTGATTGGAATTATGATTCAGTAAATGTGGTATATATTCATTCATCCATCCACATTCATCCATCCAGTACCGCTTATCCTACACAGGGTCACAGGGAACCTGGAGCCAATCCAAGTAGACTCAGGGCACAAGCCATAAGCCATCTCTGGGGAGAATCATATGCACATTCACAATCACATTGCAATTTAGAGATGGCAATAAGACTACAATGTATGACTTTAGACTGGGGGAGGAAACAGGAGTATCAGGAACGCCCAACTACAGAGATGCATGGCAAACTCTAAGCCACTGTGCCCCTAGTACATATGTAAGTTTGTATGTAATGTATGTAATTCAAGATACACTAAGAAACAATTTACATGTGTTTTATTATAATGTAATTAATGAAAATTCTTTTCTAATACAGTGAAAACAAACTCTATCATCTTACTAACTCCCAACAATGCCACACCCATCCCTGGTACAGAGGCAAGAGAGTAAAACTGCAGGGCGGGAATTGGCAAGTGATCAAATTGAGGAGAAAATGGAGGGAAAACATTATAAAAATGATATTGAATGAAGCCAGCATTTCACCCATGTTGACTGCACAAAAGAAATAGCAAAACTGTTGTCCATTCAGAAAGCATGCTGGAGTGGTACAAATCCTGAGACAATTCTGTCAAGCGAGGGTGAGGACATTAAGCCAATCTGAAACGTTGTTAGGATGTGGAAGGGAAATGAAAAATTCCAACATCCAGAGGCAAATCCGAGTGGCAGCTGCATCTCAGAAAATGAATTAGCCCTAGCTTTATATTCAAACATGGGGAAAAAATAATATAGCACAAAGCGTGTTACGTGTCTTATCATTTATCCTCTAGACATGAAAACCTCAGGATGAAACTGTTCTCTTATTATGGGGGACATTTAAATATTCTGTGTAACACTAAATAAAATTGCTCACAGTGAAAACGTGATGCAAACAAAAGCCCAATTATTCTGTCCCAATTAAATCTCAGTAGTAATTGGTTTTCAGGCGAGGTGTTAAAAACACTCACAATTCTGAGTTAGTCGGACTTGTATAGAAAGACCTTCATGTTGGATGTAGAGTTCGTGTTGGATGTAGATTGGTATTGGAGATTTAGCGTTAGTCATGCTCAGCTGCAGAACTCTACTCTGATTCTCTTTATCCAACTGAAGCAACTGGTTGGTGCTGTAAAGCCAGTGATGGGCTCAGTCCCTCGTTCCCTTGTTCCCTCACTCCCTCCCTCGAGTTGACTGGTTGCTGGGGAAGAAACATTAAGTATTTTTATGGCACTTTAGCCTTCAGTACAACTTCCTGTTGCTTTCAAATGGATTTTGATGTGATGTAACTATGTCTGTGTGTGTGTGTGTGTGTGTGTGTGTGTGTGTGTGTGGTGTGTGTGTGTGTGTGTGTGTGTGTGTGTGTGTGTGTGTTTGCATGGGGGATAAGAGGGCAAAATACTTTCAAATAGCAAGAATAAATAAAAAGAGCCATTATTACGACTGAAACTCAATGGAGAAAGTCTTGGTGGTGATCTGTCCTTTTAATATACACCTTTTTTGGTCCATATTCAAGATAAGCTGAGATGAAAATAGATGTTTGTTTGTTTTTTTACTTTAATTAGGTGAAAAATTATTAAAGCCAGAAAATCAGATAATTTTGAAATTACTTTTATTTTCTACATGCTGCACAGGCATCTCTTGGAACCAGAATTAGAAGTAGATAAAAGCAATCTCAACAAAACAGCAGGGTTAAACTGCAGCCCTGCAGCGGTATGTAATAACATCACATCCAATCTGCAACTTTGAGCAATACACTTCCACCACTAATGAATAAAAAATAGAGTGAAAACAGGAACTACAAATGTTATATAATTTGTGAGGTTTTTCACTGTTAGTCATAGTATATGATCAGATGATTACCTTAAGGTTCTCTTTCTAAAACACAGATTTTGTGCATCTCCATATTTGGTAAAGAAAGTGTTATATCCTGTGGGAACAGAAGTTTTGCACTTCAATATAACAACAGTCCATGAAGCAATCTCTTTTTCATCTAATGCTGTGCAACCAAAACATAACTAAGTCACTTTAAAAATGTTCATGTGGCTCTCAAATGATCAGGCACAACTTGTGCCAATAATTATTCTGCCGTAACTTGTAATTCCTGACCTCTGAACGTCTTCTAATCACAGTTAGCTGGCTTGCTTGTTGATCTGCTTTCATCCCATCAACCTCAAGAAGTGTCTGTTCACTTGCAATCTAATACTGTATCCCAAGTCCATGACAGGTTCCACTGTAACCAGATAATCAATCAGTGGTTTTAATGTTATGGCTAAAAGGTGTATACAAGGGATATAAAAAATCTCCACACCCCTGTTAAAACAGCAGGTTTTGTGATTTAAAAAATGAAACTCTACGAAGATAAATCATATCAGACCATTTCCAGATTCATTGTAAAGACTATAACCGATATAATGCCATCGAAAACCAAGCTGACACATTTCAGAGAAAAAAGATAAAAGTAAGAAAGTTCATTGTAAACGTGCACACACCCCTGAACTAACACTATGTTGAAGCAACCTTTGATTGTATTACCTGCACTGTTTTTTGGATAAGAGTCTATCAACTTCAACTATCAAGGCACATCTTGACTTGGGAATAGTTTCCCACTCTTCCTTGTAAAAACGCTCCAGATCTGTCAAATTTTGAGGGCATCTCCTGTGCACGGCCCTCTTCAAGTGCCCCTACAGATTTCCAGTAGGATTTAAGTCTGGGCTGATTTGGAAATGTGCATCATCATCATGCTGAAAAGTGAAAATTCTCTTCATATTCAGACGGCATGAAGTTCTGCGCCAAAATTGACTGGGACTTGGAGCTATTCATGAATCCCTCCACTTTCAATAAAGCCCCAGTTCCAGCTGAAGAAATCAACCCCATAGCATCATGCTGCCACCACCATGTTTCACCATAGATATTGTGTTCTTTTGCTGTGTTGTTTTACATTTACATTTATGGCCAAAAAGTTTAATCTTGTTCGCCTTAGACCGAAACACATTTTCCACATAGTTTTGGGAGACTAGATATATGTTTTTGTAAAGTTTATCTCGCTACTCTGGCCCATAGCTCATACAGTAGAAGAATATAGAATTGTGACAAGTAGGGACCAACCAGTACTTACCAGAAAGAGATGCAGCTTCTTTTTGCTGTTGGCTTCTTGACAGCCTACCTGATGGGCTTCTTCTGTCTTCTCAGCACTTTTGGAGGGACATCCTGTTCTTAGCAATGTCACTTTTGTGCCATGTTTTCTCCACTTGTTCATGACTGTTTTCACTGTGTTCCATGGAATAGCCGATGCCTTGGAAATTGTTTTGTGGCCCTCTCCTGAATGATACATTTGAACAAGATTCTGCTGATGTTTTGTAAGCTTTTTGTGGCTCATGGCTCATGCAGTAAGATGCAACCGAGAAAATGTCATACAAAAACTGCTGAGACTCAGTTGAGGGCAAGTGTGTACTAACTACTATTCCACATGATAATTCTATAATTGGTTGATTCTGAACTTAGCCACCTACCCAATTATAAAATTGTGCACACACTTGAAATTAGGTTATTGCAAGTTCATTTTTATTTTTATTCACATTTTTTCATCTATTTTCTCAGAAAAGTGTCAGCTTGGTTTTCAACAGCATTGTACAGGTTGTAATTATTACAGTAAAGTTGAAAATGTTCTGATATGGTTTATCTTTGTTTCATTTTTTACATCACAAGTACGTGCTGTTTTAACAGGGGTGTGTAGACTTTTTATGTCCCTTGTACCAGCCATAATATTAAAACCATGAATATGTTACGTGAATAATTAATTATGTTGTTACAGTGGCACCTGTCAAGGTGTGGCATGTAGGGTATTGGACAGAAGATGATGTGTTGGAAGCAGGAAAAATGGGCAAGCGTAAAGATCTGAGTGATTTCAGCAAGAGCCAAATTGTGATGGCTAGACGACTGGGTCAGATCATATTTCAAAATCGGCAGGTCTTGTGGATTATTCCCGGTATGTAGTGATTAGTATCTACCAAAAGTGGTCCAAGGAAGAACAACCGGTGAACCAGTGGCAGGGTCATGGACGCCCAAGGCTCACTGATGCGCATGCGGTGCAGAGGCTAGCCTATTTTAACAGGAGTGTGTCAACTTTTTATATCTGTTGTATATAAGGATGTGCAAAGACACAATGAATGTGTAATAAATATTTACTATTGACTTGTGTGTCACCAATCACATAATATACAAAACCATGATACTTTTAGACTCGGATATCATGCTAAAACATTGCTGTAACAGTCACCTCCAACTTTTCCATCAAGCTCGGCTCTGAAAGCTTCTCAATTACACTTCAGTGAAGCTCACTGTTTAAAAAAACTACAGCGTGTAAAAAAGCAGATTCACTAAAATCCCAAATAATGAGGACTAATCTGTTCTGTACAATCAGATAAACACGTGTATAATTATGTGTATAATATAACATGGAAACTGTATAACTGATGAAAAAACATTCATCAACACACAATTAACAGAGTGCATGTTCTGTTTATAATGTAAATGTAAGGAAAACCATTTCACAGACTCTGTGTAAATGAGAGGTGAACATGCAGTGAATGCCTAATATGATCCAATAACAGAGTAATAATAATCTGCTTTTACAGATTTGGGTTATTTGTTTTGGCTCAGTTTTTCTGGAGAAATTTGCTTGATTTTTTCTTTAATTATTATTATTAATAAGTAACTATGATTAATGAATCAGTAATGGTCATTGAATCATTACTTTAGTTCAGCGGCTTCTGACAGTCTTTTAACCTGATTCCTGATTACCATTTCGTGTCAAGCCGTGTCGAAGCACTTCTACGCTGCATTTTTGATTACTATGAAACAATGGACAATTGTTAGAGAGAGAATTTTGCTCAAAATTTTGTTTAGTAAATCCTAGCTGCCATCCCTTATGTTTGAGAAGTGTTGCTCCTATTAAACTCCATGGTAACTGTAATATCTCTCTGTGTGGCATTAAATTCTCAAAGGCATAAAGAAAATACAGCACTGACCAAGGCATTAGTACTAGAATCAATAAACATATCACATTAATTTTCTTCACAGTGAAGAATTCCTTTTTAATTATTCCTTTTGCTTGTTACCGCATGTTTAAAAGACTTACTTTTGTTACTTATGTTAAAAATTGTAAACTCTAATGGGAAAGGGCAGAAATTAGCCTGTTTTTTAGCCTGCATTTCAACAGCTCATCCATATCTGTGCTTAAGTGTTCATAATTCACAGACACACACGTGTGTGAAGTGTGGGCTTCTGACAACGAGGCGGGCGATTAAAACGCCTGCATGACTTCAATAACCGCGGCTTGAATAGCACTTAGTAATGGAGCGTCGTTGAGGGAGCAGAAAAGAGGTGAGGGAATGGAGAGAGAACATTCTCTACTCTCCTAACAAATGAAATGAACTCTGGGTCTCAGTCTGCACCATGGCGAATTGAGACTGCCTTTATTTCAGGGTTAATGCCCCCTCTGTCGCTTTCACTCGACTCAAAGGTGGATAACAGCATCCATCAGCTTCCTCGCCCCCCGAAGTCACAGCAAGTAACCGAGCAAAAAAGTTGAGGTGGATAATCACCGCTCGGTGCCTGCGGTTTTGCTGAGAAAAAGCTTTTCAGCCCGAATGGCCCCTGTCTTTATTACGAGTCATAAAACAAGAAGTTGCCTCATAAAGTGTCTCCATATCTCTATACAGCGTTCTGTAAAAACCTGTCTCTTGATGGAACATCAATCTAACATGAGCTATTGGGGACAGGCCCCTGAGGTCACTGTGCAGACAGACGTCCGGTAATATTACCATCAAACGGCCAAACGTTTTCAGTCTAACCAGCACACGGTTAAGTGTGGTGATAAAGTTAACAGTTACAGGGTTTTTGCCTTTTTCATATAATTAACTAAGCTTGTGCGATATTGATTTTGCCTGATTGTGATTTACTATTTTACACAATTGGGATTTAATTGTCCAGAACCTGAAGCATTTATACCATTTCAGGTTTAAGGAAGTACGGGATCGTGTACAAAATATCATCAGCTGTGCAGCTGGAGACTTCTGCTTGCTGAAATCTGACCCCCAAGACAGATTCTGACTCACCTTCACATGCATGTGTGTTACAGAACAGGCAAACCAGCACTGCATATTTACTCAAGATTTTGTTGTGGACCAAAACCCCTGTAACTGTCCATTAATGAGAGCATCTTGACGAGCTCCATCACAGTGTGGTATGGAAGCTCCACAGTATGTGAAAAGAAATCAATGCAAAGGGTGGTGAAAACTCCTCCTTGTTAGTGCGCCCGCATCCCATGCCGGAGACCCGGGTTCGAGACCTGCTCAGATCGGTTTTGAGTAGGACCCAGGGGGTTACATATATAGATATCTGTATATACACTGTATATTATCTCTGTTACTAATGTACATAATGCACACATTTTGCACAATATATAATTACACTTAACACTTTATCTGCTGTAAATACAACTTGCACATACTTCTCTATGCACATTCTGACATAGCCTTATTTATTGATATACATATTTACATATTTATCTGCACTTGTTCATTTGCACAATTTCTACTATTTGCACTTCTAGTAGATGCTAAACAGCATTTCACAACCGAGTCTATTGAAAGCCAAGATCAGTTGATTAAACAGGTGGAATCAGGTGTGGCTCCTGCTCGATTGGTATGAAAACCTGCACCTACCCCGGCCCAGTGCAGATAAGATCGGACACTCGAGATCTAATCAAATCATCATTTTAACCGTCTGATCCCATCTAGAGTGCCATGACTGAGGCGTTTGCTGTCTGTTTACATTAAAGTGTGGTGAAAAAAAAAAAAGAATATCCAGAAAAAGTGTAGGACAAAAGGTCTGCTGCTTTACTTAAAGGAGAAAAATTTTGTTTGGGTTCTGCGACTGAAAAACACCCACAGACCAAACATCATTCTCCACTGTGCCATATTTTTATTTTTAATCACAGAAATGGCAACTAGGTGAGAAGAGAAAAACAAGACACATAAAAAAACAATAGACTTTAAGTAACTTGTATAGGTTCATGAAGTGAATTATTTACTTTTGCACATTCTCGAGGGTTTACAGTGAAAAGTGTGGACCAATTAATCATGTTTTATTTTCTTCAGCACATCATTTTCATCTTTTATATGCAACATTTGTATTTAATGTCTGCTAAAAATAAAAAAGGCATTTTTTGTTGTTGTTGTTGTGAATCAGACATTGACTTGATTATGCTAATATTAAAAAATATATAAATATTCACCCAGAAGGTCACAATTATCTCTTATAAGGTTAAGGAAAATGTGGTTGTGGTTTTGAGCGTTTTCTTTTTTCCACATGATGCAAAGTGTTGACATTATGGCATACGGCTTTAATATTTATGTGGGTGTTTTGTATTAAACAAAATATACTTGCAAATAAAAAAAAACAGACAAACGCTCTTCTTGTTATTGAAATCAGAGACATTATAATAATATCAAACGCAGCCCGATGGGTACAAGCCTGCTTTATGATGCCGACACAGCCCTGAGGGGCTGCAATTAAGTATTTATGTGACTTAAATTAATGTTTTAATGTTCGTTTCACTGTGTTGGAGAAATCTGACTGTCATAAAGCAGGAGAGATCCCACGTCGGCGTTGCTCCGGGATGTTTTACCAGCACGTTTTGTCTCTACAATATTTAACGGATAAATGCGATCATTCCATCAAAGCCCTATTTTACTGTCAGGAGCTCAGACAAGCCACATTTCACATAAATACATTTGCTCATCTGCTCTGTGAGACTCAGCGAGATGTTTCATCGTCAGTCTTCTCCAGGCAGGAGAGCGTAGTGAAGGGGGTTGGGGGTGGGGGTTTAAGCAGAGATGAGTAATTGAGTGGGTGTACAATTGGCGCTATGAAAACAGCAAAAGACGTCCAAATGGTTTGAAAATGACAGCCTGTTATCAGGTAATATCTCAACCCACGATAGGCCTCCTTTATTCCTTTATTCCATTTCTCTCAGGGTAGATAGAGGGAGGAGGAACCGATGAAGGATTTAACATCTCACCAGCCTCAGTAGGGCAAAAAAAAAGAAGGCAAGGGTCGTGCTTACAGTAGACTGTGGAAGCTTAACAGAGTATATATTAAAGACAATCTGTACACTTTCACAGGCACAGTGTTTATTCTATTGGAATTGAACTTTTTCTCATCTTAGTCAGGTTCTTTAGGCAGCTTAGAACACATGCAGGTTCAAGAGAAATCTGAGTGAGGTATGTGGGATCAGTCCACTTTTTAAATGAACTCTTGACTTCGCAGTGAATAATGAACTAACCATGATGTGTGTTCTGGGTTGAACATCTTATTATAGATGTGAGCTGATAAATCTGAGCTGCGAGGTGTGAACTGAGCCAAAGGGCAGAGCTGTAAAGCTGTAGAAATGCCATGTGTTCTGAATATTTGGACAAACAAACAAAAAGAGAAAGAAAATTCTTTTTGGATGTGATGCCAAAAATGTTTTAAACTACTTACTTCTATAACAAACGAAACATTTATTAACACCAGCTCCTACGCGTCTGTGCTGGGTTTATTTTTGTGATTTCTTCACTAAAAGTACTTTTATGAAAATGAGGAGTTCTTCAGTTGACTTTCTATAAAATAAAAAAACCCCTCTACAACAGTAGAGTGTTTGCCTATGTGAAAGGATCCAAAGTAGAACGTTCTATTAAAAAGTTGTTGTTGTTTTTTTAATGCTAAGAATCTTTAGACTGCATTCACATATACAGTGACTGTATTATGAAGTCGCTAGTAAGTGTTACTACTGGTTGCCATAGCAACGATGTTTATCAGTGGGTAGCACAACTAGCATTCCAAATAATTTTTCTTGCTGTTAAAATTAAAACATTTTAGGGGGAGATTTAGTGTTTGTGTATAAAATTCAGCAGTGTTCATCGGCATCATATCATACGAGATAAAGGAGAACCGGTGTGAGCTTCTTTGACATGGATCACATGCACTATACTCACACTGGAGTCCACCAAGTCGCTCCACATTCACATAAAGTTTAATTGTTTTCGACTTTATTGGCTTGCATGAACACACCCACGTCTAGTCAGCTACTGCCACTGTCGCTCATGCTTTTGGAAGTTGCCGGCCCTTATTGAAAATGAATGATCTTTGGTCGCTTTGTCACTGCGAGTCACTGTATCTGTGGATGTAGCATAAATTATCCAATGACCTCTTAAGGAACCGTAGGAGAACATTTTCTCTCGAAAAGAGTTCAAGACATTAAAAGAAAATAAAAAGCAGTAATTTATGTTCATCAAGGGATCTTTTAGGGCTTAACAGATAAATAAATGTTTTTATATTCTAAAAGAAAGAAAGAAAGAAAGAAAGAAAGAAAGAATCCGGTTGGTTCTGTTTCTGACAGGGTTTCTCACATGGTGCTAGAGAAAGTAGAGGTAAAGAAAAGGTCTAAAAATGTATCATGACATGTAACCTCCTGTCCAATCAGAATCCTGTATTTCAGCAGTGCTGTGGTGTAAGTCCTATAATAATCTTACTGTTAGCCCTAAATATTTCCCTCACTGTTACAGTGAAATTAGTTCTGAAATTTCCTTCTCTTTAATGTCTCCTCTAAACTCATCTTAGTGGCGTGTCCTGGCAGCACCAGAATGAATGTGATGCTGTCGCACGGTCCACGGCAGAGATTTTGTTGTCACAAACAGAGCGTGCGCTGGATGTAAATTCAGCAGTAAACCCTCCCTCGCTAATGCAAGCTGCAGGAGCTGAACAGAGGCTTCACAGTTCACGGCTCAGTAACGACTCTGCTTCTGACAGCTCCAAGCATTCACTACCTCTTGAGTGGACGATATGCAGTAATACACATCATCTTTTCCTGCACAACACACACACACACACATAACCACACACACTGCAGAGTGTGTATACAATTTTCTTTCTTGTATAATTCTCAAGAAGTACTTTTTTCCTTTTTATTTACTGAAACCACTAATCAGTTTTGGCACCATCCTGACCACATTACCATCACTGAGTCCATCTTAAAACAATATATAATAATAAAGCAGTGAGATTAAACACACTCAGCCACGTCTGCTGTGAGACTGAGTAAATAAATCAGTAAGTAAGTAAATAAAAAAGTAAAAAAAAACAATTTTTTTAAATACACAGACACATACTTATGTATGTCTCCAAATGTCCATTTGTACACAGCGTGTGGATCTCATCATACACATTCATCATATACACGCCACACATCTCTGAAAGCGACAGCAGAGGCGTCGGTGCCAGACGAAACACTGCCGCAGCACCGAGGTACCAACACGCTGCTTCAACAAATCCATCACACCTAGGAGTCATGTGATACACAAACACACACTCATGTGTATTAATATCCTTGTGAGGACCTTCCACTGACTCAATTATTGAGGTAGATAATTAATGCTACTCCTACGACTAGTAACGCATCTATATAATTTTTCCAGTTGGTGTACAAGTACATGTTTTTTTGATACTTGTTGAAACTGATACTCAAAGTAATGCCAAATGAGTAACCTACAGTGGTGCTGGAATTTTCTATTTATCTGTATACATATGTCCAAAAACATCATCAGATTTGCACACGAGTACTAAAAGTGGCCCAATCAAAGAAATGAGAGAAAAGCATTATAATCTGTTATAATCCAATGTTATGTATCTATGAGTGGCAAAAGTATGCATAAGGATTAGCAGATAATTTGATGGTGACGTTGAAGCCAAGTGTGTGTCACGTTTCCGGTATCCATGGCATGAAGAAAGCAGACCCAGCGCGGAGATAGACAGCAGACAGGGGTTTATTGAACTTAAAACAGACAAACATGAACACAAGACCGACACCACACGTAAACGCTACAAAAAGACAACGACCAGCCCCGAACCCTGGCAAAAGGCCGCTATAAATACATAACATAATCAGGATAAACATTAGGGACAGGTGAACAGCAATCAGGAAATAATAGGACTAAGGCGGGGCTAAAACAAAAACACATGACATGACATGACATAAACAATGACGAAACATGACATAACGCAACCTCTGCCGGAAACCCCCCCCAGTGGCCCAACACAGGGCCTACCTCCAGTAACATCTCCCCCCTCTCAAAGAGGAGCAAAGACGAGGCAAATGGGGGGAAGCGAGGAACAAAGGCGAAGCAAGTGGGGGGAGCGAAGATCCCCAAAGGCGAGGCAAAGAAAGGGGGGGGGAGCACGGGGTCCGACGGCAAGGCCAAAGGGCCCCACGCGACGTCCACAACCGAGCAGCAGAGCCAAGCGACGTCCACTGCTGAGCCGCAGGGCCGAGAGACGTCCACGGGCGAGTCGCAGCGCCAAGCGACGTCCACCGCCGAGCCACGATGCCAAGCAACGTCCAACGACGAACGACCGCGCCGAGTGACGATCCCTATCCCGCCGAAGCTGGAAACCTCTGCCGGAAACCCCCCCTAGTGGCCCAACACAGGGCCTACCTCCCGTAACAGTGTGAGTGAAAGCCCTGTTTTATTTAAACAACAAGGATCTGTCAAAGTCTGAGCTTCACAACACGTCTGTAGAAGTGTGCCACAGCACGAACAGAAGAGACGACTTCAGAAAAAGACTTGCCGATGCTCATCAGGCTGGAAAAGTTTCCTAAGAGAGTCTAAAGAGTTGTTACTCCACTAATCCACAGTCAGACAAACTGTGTGCAAATGGAAGACCGTTCCACAGAAGTGGTGGACCAACATAGATCACTCCAAGAGCAAGACGTGTAACGGTCTGCGAGAACAAAAAAGGAACACAGGGTAACTACACCCACTCAACTTCAGGACTCTCTGACATTGACTGATGTTAGCTTTCACGAGTCCATCATCGGATGAACACTGAATGACAACGTGCATAGCAGGATTGCAAGGAGAAAGCCATTAGTCTAGAAAAAGAACATTGCTTCCTGTCTAAATATCACATGGACAAGCCAAAGACCTATTGGAAAAATGATTTGTGGATGGATGAAAAAATATATAACTTTTTGGTTTAAAAGAGAAGCATTATGTTTGGAAAACGGAAAACACTGCATGAGAACCTTATTTGTGAAACATACTGGTGGTCAGTGCAGCTTGCCATATTTGATGGAACAACAAATTCTAAATTATACCAAAGAATTTTAAATGTAAATGTCAGGACATGTCATTGTGACCTGAATCTTAAAAGAAAGTGAGTCATACAGCAAGACAATGACCCCAAGCATGCAAGTCATTCTATTAAAGAAAAAGAAAGAAGAAAGTTAACGTTTTGGAAAGACCAAGTCAATGTCCTGACCTCAACCCTTTTTAATCAATATAAACAATAAAAGTGAATAATTTTATCACCACAAGTCTGATAAAAAATGAGTCAGGGCTCTGTTGACTTTCAGTGTAGGATGTGTTTTTACCTCTGTTAGAATAAACATACAGAAAGAAACATTTTTGTGCAACTTTTTAGTTTTTTTGGAACTTTTCTATTTAAATATAGTAGGCTAGGTAAAAACAGAAAAACTTCTTAAAGCCCTACTACTTTCATATGCCATTAAGCACCACTGTGGAGAGTGACATGACAAAGACATTAAATTCTGAACACTGGCACAACCAAAGCAGGCAGAATTTCAATTTTTTTGGCCTCTTGTTAAAAGAGGTAATCCACTAGAAATGCTGTGGAAGGACCTGAAGCAAGCAGTTCATGTGAAGAGACCCATGAACCTCTCAGAGTTGAAGCTGTTCTGTACTGAGGAATAATTGAGGCTAAAGTTGTGCAGCACTGATCAACCAGAAACCTTTAGCTGTTGTTATTGCTACATGAGAGGGTCACACCAGACAATGAAAGCAAAGGTTGAAATTTTGCCACTCACAGATATGTAATTTTGGATCATTTTCCTCAATAAATAAATGATCATGTCTCAATTGTTTAACTGGGTCCTTTCTGTCTACTAGGAATTAATGTGAAAATCTGCAGATTTTTTAGATCATATTTATACATCTAGAAAATTCTAGACTTGCACACACTACTGTAATGAGTATTAGGCAATTGGGGCATCGCAGAAGCTGTTATTTTTCTGTCTGTTTGTCTGATAATGTTTCTCTGGTCTACATAGTGTCTTTGAAAAGCACACAAATGTGTGGTCCTGCACTCAGCGCCCAGATTTGTTCTGTTCTAATGTTAGCTAGTTGATTTTAAATTAGGTGCATTAGCTAGCTACATTAGTTACCTTGGATCAAATTGGATTGCATGGGAAACTGATTATCAGCAACTGGTAAAAGCTGTTATTTTTGCTCGCCTAGAATCGTCAGTGTACATTTTTTCTTGCCTAGCCAGTATTTGCTGCAGGATTGGTGGCTCCTGTGTACTGCTGTGTTTTAAGATGTTTGATGAGGTTGCATGTGTTGTAGGAAGATGATGTAGTTTCTCCTCTTGATACGTTCACAGTTTGCAGTCTGCTTGGCGTTGCTTGTCATCATTAATCATGAAATACGGCCAGATCACTGTCTTTTCTTGCTGTCTGTTCATTAGCATAACAATGCACACTAATCTTACGGTACACAATATCAACTGGTATCAGCTGTTGGTATTGAAGAACAAGTAAATAAGCACGGTACTGGACCAATTCTAGATACCAGTAGACATAGGTACTGGTGCATCTCTACATACAACTAAATCTAAAACGTTAAACAGAAACCTATGGCTGTTTAATTAAAAAAAAAAGCTTTAGTTTTGGCAGCAAAAAAAAAATCAGTTTTCCTCATGTTGACCAGCCAAATGTCTTTCAGCACTTTCAGATCCACAGCTACTGTCACACTCCCCCAATCAGTGACAGTCAATATTTACAGGACGCCAGACGAGCAAGCCAGCAGCCAAAGTCGACCCTTTGCAAGCACCGGCTGTCGGACTAATTGGGTACATTTGTCTTTCATTTAGAGCTGATTGGAGTCCAGGAACAGATCCAGCTGGCCCACACCGACGTCATCATGCCAGAACAGAAAAGCCAGAGCAGACACATTGTGCCAAGAGCTCTTCTATTCTTACAATCACAAATCCTTTTTCGTCTTTTTTTTTTTATTCGTTCTCAAATTCACACGCTGACCACTCGAAAAGGAACAGAGCCGCGTGTTAGCCTGCTGCTAAATCGGCTCAGCTAAATCGGCACATCTCGGTAGATAAGCTTTTCTGCTCTGTTCAAGCACAAGAGCCGTAGGTCCTTCATTCCACAGCTTCCAAGTCGTAATCACAATCTTCTGCTACGTCAGTCCATTATCTAATAAACCAATGTGTGCTGCTGTTAGAGTTACTGGTACCACCTTCAATTTATTTTTCTATAACAGCATATCTCCAAGTGTTTTACTCCATTTCTACCACAGCAAATTGTCCACAACTATAATTTATTTATTATTGTTTAATAAAGTACAAATCATACATTTCAGATTTTTTATCTATGTGTAGTTACAGAAATATGATGTGGAATGGCAGCAAAACAAGTTAGTTCCTGTTATCACTTATTATATTAACAATCATTTAGGAGAAACTGAGTAACTGCTGAAAAACAAAGTTATGCAGAAAAATGTAAGGTTATGGCAAAAAAAACATACAGTTATGTTGAAATACATAAAGATATGTAGAAAAACGTAGTTATGTCAAAAAACATAAAGTTATGTAGAAAAACGTAGGGTTATGTCAAAAAAACATACAGTTATATCGAAATACATAAAGTTACAGCTTTGTCTCTGATTGTTACAAAGCACTGACACCTGAAGACTCTGACCGGAAATGTTAAAAAAGTCTCCATAAAGAAACACTTCATCATATCAACAAGTTTTTCCTGGAGCTGTTGCTGTCAGAACAATATGAATTGCAGCTGTACTTCTGGCCAAGCCGCTGTTTTATAGAAAATTCATCAGTGCCATCAGTTCATCAGTCGAGACTGTCCAGAGTACAGACTTCAACAGTGCTGTGGTGTAATAATATAATTACAATTAATGTTTACAAATGGGGTTATCATTCATTCATCTTCAGTGAGTGGTTTATTCTAATCAGGGTCGCTGTGTTCAACTGAGTTATGTATTTAATATTCAATCTGATTATACACAAATACAAATCTAATGGATCAAAAAGTGCTGGCAATTAACCAGCCAGTGTAATTACCCAGAGAATTATATTCCCCCATCTCAGGTCTGCAGGATCACATTGTGAGCATCATTTATATAATTGACCTTCATTATTAAGAAAGTAATGTCGCGTCTTTTGGCCAAAGGGTTTTATATGTCGGAGACTGTGTGTAATAGCAGTTACATTATTAATCATTTAAACCTGTTTTGTGGCTTTGAGGTTTTATGTTGAAAAAGGAGCTCTGCTGAGACGACAGGAAAAAACAGGGCAACGTTTTGTGTCTTTTCAAGCAGACACAAAAAAATCCGCTACGGATTGAATAGAAACGTGAAATTACAAATAAATTACTTTTCTATACAATGCATGAACTTTGAATGTAATACACTGAGCAAATTTTTAATAAAGAGAGAACAAAATGTTTTTGAGTTACATTCTATATGGCTTACTTCCCATCTAGACAAACTTACCTAATATGAACTGAGAGGCTGATCCTTAGAAGCAATCTATTAATCTGCATTTAAACTGTTCTTTCACTTTTTAGAACAAACCAACAAAAAATGAAAACACTTATATACAGTAAATATTAGTGTATATAAGCAGGTAATATGTACACAGTAGGTTAGATTTCACTCACTATATCACCAATTAAGTGGTTCTTATTGTTTTATAGAAACCGATAAAACCGTGTAATATGATGACGCCTGTAAAGGTATTTTTTTGGTCCTAAGTTTTCCTAGTTTTAAATATTAGGTTTAGTTCAGATTTGGACCTTTGTCTCTGAATTTAGGATGAATAATGTTACCAGTGCTCACTGGGTCTCCACTTTAAAGCTTCAGAGAAATATTTCAAAAGTTTACATACTACCAAATTCTATTAAGCATCACAACATAAAACTGATCTGAAAGGAAGCAAACGACCCTCAGACAGCTGAACCCACTTTTCTGAGACTGTTCTAATAGGTGTGGCCTGATGCTTCTTTCACTTGCTATCAGAATGATCCTACTTCCCACTTCTGAAATGGTAATTACGAGTATGTGGTGATCACGTGTTTTGTTGTCGGAAAGGACGTGAAACATAGACGACCCCGGGTCCATTCATACATATTTACTTTTATTTTGACACTATAACACATATTATTCAGCTATCCTGGGGAAGCTATCCTGGGGGGGGGTTGGTTGTGCATCTTTTTCTTCCACACTTTTTCCTTCCACTCAACTTTCTGTTAACATGCTTGGATACAGCACTCTCTGAACAGCCAGCTTCTTTGGCAATAAATGTTTGTGGCTTACCCTCCTTGTGAAGGGTGTCAATGATTGTCTTCTGGACAACTGTCAGATCAGCAGTCTTCCCCATGATTGTGTAGCCTAGTGAACCAAACTGAGAGACCATTTTGAAGGCTCAGGAAACCTTTGCAGGTGTTTTGAGTTGATTAGCTGATTGGAATGTCACCATATTCTAATTTGTTGAATTGGTGGGTTTTTGTTAAATGTGAGCCAAAATCATCACAATTAAAAGAACCAAAGACTTAAACTACTTCAGTCTGTGTGCATTGAATTTATTTAATACACGAGTTTCACAGTTGAATTACTGAAATAAATGAACTTTTCCACGACATTCTAATTCATTGAGATGCACCTGTACAAGCTATTTTCGTGGTGTAAAAATTTACAACACGCAGAGAATGCGCTAACAATTAGCTGCATGTAGGAAAATAAACAAAACCTGTCATCCAGTACAGAAACTGTTCTCTCCTCCAACAAGTTTAAGATTTTCCCATCTTGGAAACTCGAGTATAAATATAATCGTAGTTTCCCAGTTGTGATTATGACTTGAGGAGTCAGTCAGGGGTGGCCATTTTCTGCGATCATTCCGATAACATGTGAAGGCACCACAATATTCTAATGAGCGTGCTTGATTGACGGCCCTCTGTGAGACTCCACTTGCGACTTCACTCAAGCAATGAGAGTCAGGATTCAATTAGAGTAACGCATAATCTCCTCCTGCTAGTTTGGTTTTCATTAGATAGTTTAGCTTTTACACTCTATTATAGCTTTCTCTGTCTAGATCAGCTTTCAATCACTGAAGTCGAGTCAACCTTCTGATTGTTGGAGTTTACACAAGACTTACCCAATATTAGCTCCACCCTCTTTACATGTGAATAGCCACCAGTTATTTCTACTTTGTTGTTGCATCTTTTTACTATGAGCTGAACTTTTAAGAACTTTTTGACTCTGTGAGGTTGTTTGGTGTTTTTTTTTTGCTGAAGGCGAGTCTGGATGCCTGCCAGGCAGTTAGCACGCAGAGGCACGCGCTCTCCTTCCCCTTCCGCCTGACAGGACAGGATAATCTATTTCAGATAGAAAGTATACAGCAGAGCATGCACCTCTTCATCAGTCCATCACCGCTCACGAGTCAATATCACAGGCAACCCGAGACATGTTTATTAAAGATTTTTTCCGCATACATTGGACAGAAATTGGCATACTCAAAAAAACTTGGATGGATTCTGCACAGGTAATTAAGATAAAACGATTCGATTCTGCAAAGATGGAGCCTGCTCCATCCTCTGCTCTGATTAGACGCCAGTGAATGCATTCTCTGAGATTCGAGACGATATTCCCGTTTTTAATTACACACATGAGCAGCCGCTTAACTACCACCACTGACTCATCTGCATGATTGAAATATAATTACCATGTGATTAAAACATGGCTCTGTTTGGTCTGCTAGTGCAATTGTTTTCTCTTTTCCTGCTGCTTTGTTGGTTTGTTTTTCTGTCACAGCCCCGAGAACTATTAAAGCTATATAATAAATACTCACAAAGAAATTACACTTCCTGCAGTTTGGAATTTAAGAGCTGTTAGTGTGAAAACGGTGCTTTTTCTGTGCTGTTGAAATTATTGGCCCTAACACCAGGCATGTAACAGGAGGACCTACCAAGCCTTACTCCGCATACACATTCCCAAACCTTCATGCATCTTCATATATTAATAAAATGCTAGAGGCATTTTCTAATAATAGAACAGACTATCAAATGTGCAGTACTTTTATGACAGGGTCATGGTAATAAAGTAGCTCAAAAACAACAGGACAAAAATACTTTCAGCATTGTTATATAATGTGTCCTATTAGATGACAGTTTAATGAGGTAGGACAAATTGTTAGCGCATACCCTGAAAACCAAAAATAAATAAATAAGGAAAAAAGGTGTCACAGTCAATACATTTACACACAACAAAATTAATCTGTTAGTAATTGGATCGATAGCTCAATCAGATTGAAAAGCCTTCATGTAAACACTTCAGTCGATTGTTATGTATGGGGTTAATGTTGTTGTTCCCTTGTGTCTGTGGGTGGCACCGGTAATAAAATGTTGAGTGTTGTCAATAAAGCAGAAGAAGTAGTACAGTATCAGTGAGTGTTGGCCGCATTATTGTCTGATCTGTCCCCACTTATTTACTAAGAGTTATGTTATTGACAAACATAACATTTTGGCGATGAGGTGGATAATATTCAAATACAAAAGTAGTCATGAGTAGTTAGGTGCACTTGAAAATTATTGTTTTCTTTTCTGTTGTAGCTAAAGTGAGTCAGGTTAGCTACAATGGCGTTTGCTTTCGCCCATATGGAAGTTTTTGATGAAAGTGTCAAGCCGTGGACCACGTATATTGAAAGATTCGAGCACTTTGTAAAGGCTAACAGCATTGCTGCTGACAAGAAAGTACCCGTGTTACTCAGAGTGATTGGTGGAAAGACTTATGGACTACTTCGTAGTCTCGTTGCTCCAGACAAACCGGGAGAGAAGAGCTTTAAGCACATCACGGACACGCTCCAGCAGCACTTCTCTCCGAAGCCCTTAATCATCGCTAATTTCGTTTTCACAGGAGGAATCAGTTGGAGAGCGAGTCGGTAACACAATTTGTTGCTGTACTAAGAAGACTATCAAAACTCTGAATTTGGGGGACAATTGGATGATGCACTTTGTGATAGATTTGTGTGCGGTTTGAAGAGTGAAGCGACGCAAAAGCGCCTGTTGACGGAGACTGCGCTAACATTTCAAAGAGCGGTGGAACTGGCGGTCTACATGGAAACAGCAGCTTGAGAAGCACACCAACTCAGCAGGACGGTACATGCACATTCGTTAGCAAAGAGTAAGACTGCTAACAATTGCAAATGATTTGGAAAAACTAACCATAACGATGATGACTGTTGGTTTAAGGACAAAAACTGTAACACATGTGGAAAGAAAGGCCATATCAGTCGTGTTTGCAGGAAGAGCGACAATGGCAGAAAGACATAGAGTGAAAGCAAAGCAAAACTTATACGGACAACATGGTGAGGCAATCTAAAAAAGTGTACATCGTGTGGACACAGAGGAAATGTCTAATGATGATGATACAGACACTGATTTAGCCCTGTATAAATTGTCACAGCCAAGGGAAAAGTCCAGTATTATTGTGAAACTAAAAGTTGAGGTTATTCCAGTAGAAATGGAACTGGACACGGGTGCCGCAGTCTCACTGATTTCGACACAAACATATGATGGGATGCTACAACACCTACCCTTACATGCGACTGACATCATCCTTCGTACTCACACTGGACAAGCATTACATCCTGAGGGTGTAATTAATGTACATGTAAAAATGGGTAAGCAGACAGCTATTCTTCCATTATATGTTGTGCAGGGGGACTACCCTCTTGTTTGGCAGAGAATGGTTGCATCAGATCAAACTGAATTGGAAAGAGATAAGAGCAGTCAAAGTGAAAACACTAGAAACAGTGTTGCAGAAACATGCTGCCATTTTTTCAAATCATTTGGGAGAAATGAAAAATATCAAAGCAAAAATAATTATGAAATTGGAGCACAAACCAAAATTTTTCCAGCCCAGGGTTGTTCCGTATGCACTGCGGCCAAAGGCCGAGGCTGAACTGAACCGTCTCACAGAAATTGGGGTATTGTCTCCTGTACAGTACAGCAATTGGGCTACCCCTATAGTCCCGGTTGTAAAGAAAGATGGATCTGTATGCATCTTTGGTGACTTTAATGCGACTGTTAACCCCGTTCTGCATATCGAACACTATCCTCTTCCACGCATTGAGGATTTGTTTGCATCACTAGCAGGAGGACAATGTTTCAGTAAATTAGATTTGTCACATGCATACCTACAGATGAGGGTTGAGGAGGAGTCCAAGCAATTTCTCACAATTTCCACCCAGAAAGGGCTATTCCAGTACAATCGT
Organism: Hemibagrus guttatus; assembly: GCA_033459395.1. NCBI lineage: Eukaryota > Metazoa > Chordata > Actinopteri > Siluriformes > Bagridae > Hemibagrus > Hemibagrus guttatus. The sequence continues at coordinate 15,235,134 of JAUCMX010000014.1, read as the reverse complement.
CTTCCGTTTGGGATCGCTTCAGCTCCAGCCATATTCCAGAGAGCTATGGACCACGTATTGCCGGGTCTATCAAATGTCCATTGTTACCTGGATGATATCTTAGTAACCAGACAGACTGAAGCTGAACACCTGGAAAACCTGGATGCGGTTCTTGGACACCTGAAGCAGTTCGGCCTACATGTTGAAAAAAGTAAGTGTGACTTTTTCAAAGACTCATTGGAGTACCTGGGTCATATAATTGATGCAGAAGGTCTGCACAAGTCACCTGAAAAAGTGAGAGCAATTGTTGAGGCACCAACACCATCCAATGTCACACAGCTGAGATCATTTCTTGGCTTGTTAAACTATTATGTGAGGTTTATACCCAATCTGGCCACCATAGTGAATCCCCTAAACGCTCTGCTCTGTAAAGGGAAACGTTGGCAGTGGTCAGTCGAGTGTGACACTGCAATCAGAAAGGCAAAAGAGCAACTAGTGAAACAAAATGTCTTAATACACTATGACCCTCAGAATGCCATCCGCCTTACATGTGATGCAGCACTTTACAGTATTGGGGCTGTCATTTCACACATATTGCCCAATGGCGAAGAAAGGCCTTTGAATCGTGCACACTTAGCAAGGCAGAACAAAATTATGCACAAATTGAGCATGAGGCTTTAACAATAGTGTTCGGAGTCCGGAAATTCCATCAGTATCTCTAAGGACGGAGTCCGGAAATTCCATCAGTATCTCTATGGACGCCAGTTCATGCTTTTTACAGACCACCGCCCACTCACCACGATCTTTGGTGCACAAAAAGGAGTTCCGTCTATGGTAGCTGCTCGAATGCAAAGATGGGCTTTGTTTTTGTCTGCACATCATTACACTATTGAGTATAAAAAGGCTGAACATCATGCGAACGCCAATGGCCTGTCCCGCTTACCATTACAAGTGGAGCATAGAGAGAAAAAGGATGCTGTAGATTTATTCTACCTTGGACAGAGAAACTTCCTGTCAGGGCCACTGATATTCGACATGAGACGCTTGCCAGCAGTCCTCGAAATGATCACAAAGGGGGCTCAAGATGGAAATCTGGCCAGTAACAATGAACTTGCACCTTTCATTGCCAGACACAAGGAGCTGTCCGTCCAACATGGTTGTTTAATGCGTGGTATGAGAGTCATTGTTCCACAAAAGCTGGGAAACAGAGTACTGGAGGAATTGCACATTGGCCATCCTGGAATTGTCCGAATGAAAGCCATTGCTCGCAGCTATGTGTGGTGGCCAGGTCTTGATATTGACATATATCTGCGGGTAAAAATGTGTCAGTCGTGCCAACAGATACAGAAAATGCCATGTCCAGCACCCCTCCACCCATGGGAGTGGCCAAGCAAACCATGGGAGCGTATTCACGTAGACATTTTGGGGCCATGTGAGGGCCATATGTATCTGGTTGTGGTTGACACACATTCTAAGTGGCCTGAGGTGCAGTTAATGACATCAGCGACTGCAGAATAAACAATTGAAGCCCTGTGGAACCTCTTCAGTCATTACGGTGTGCCTGAGGTCCTCGTGAGTGATAATGGACCACAGTTTGTTGCACAGGAGTTTGCAGCTTTCTTGAAGGGCAACAATGTGAAAAACATCTGCTCGGCTCCATATCATCCGGCAACTAATGGGCAGGCTGAAAGGTTTGCTCAGTCTCTAAAACAATCTTCTCTACAGAGACGGCTTGATTCGTTCTTGCTAATGTATCACAATACACCACACCCGACGAAAAAAGAGTCCCCCTCCATGTTGTTTTTGGGTTGCCAGCTACGCACACGCCTGGGTGCCATGAACCCCAGTGTATTAGCTTCTGTGCGATCTTCACAGACTGCCCAGATCCTTCGCCGAACCGTTCATTCAAGGCCAAGACAGTTGAAATTGATGATGCAGTGATGGCTTGAGATTACAGGGGGAGAGAGAGATGGACATCAGGTGTGGTGACTGCTTGAAGTGGTTAGTATCTTACACTGTGGATGTAAGAGCTTCTGAGGAATGGAGACGCCATGTGGATCAACTTTTGTCCAATCCCAATAAAACAGATGAAACACAGCCATCTGATCCTAGTGATGTGCCTGCTCCTTTACAGACCTCTGGAAGTGTCATTCCTTCCACACCATCACAGAAGGAGCTACATGTTTCCAGTGACAAACCAGTAGAGTCCCAAGCAGCACAGGGCATATCAGATATTTCATCTGTGCCAGACAGGTGTTATCCACGTAGAGTAATTAAACCTCCAAACCGTCTGACGTTGTAGGGTAAAAAAAAAAAAAAAAAAAAAAAAGAAGTGAACCCTGCTGAACTGACTGAACTGTAATTAGTTGTTAGTGGGTCTGTTCTGGCATGGGGCAGAATAATCCCCAAACTGGCTCGAGGTAAGAGACAGTCTACCCTCTACCTCTAGATTGTTTTTCTGAAAATTGTTGATAATGTATTATATTGTACTTCTTGAGTAAGAGGGGAGGAAATGTTATGTATGGGGTTAATGTTGTTGTTCCCTTGCGCCTGTGGGTGGCACTGGTAATAAAATGTTGAGTGTTGTCAATAAAGCAGAAGAAGTAGTATTATTGTCTGATCTGTCCACACTTATTTACTAAGAGTTATGGTATTGACAAACATCACAGTGTAGATCTGAAATAATCCAGGAAATAGGAAACAAATTAGCCATGAAAACGTTTGAATCTGACTGTTTTCTTAATCAGATTAAAAAATAAGTGAAGTATCGTTATTTGAATCGGATTGCACTCTTTAAGGTACATACAGTATAAACAGCACTTTTTAAACCTGCAACTGGATTGAATTTATTCAGATTGATGGAAATTTGCACATACGAACAGCAGAAGTATTCGTTCAAAATATATGTAACACACATAAATGAATGTTTGAATTAGATTGCAATCTTTAGGCTACGTTCACTTGAACTGAATTTATTTCGATTGATGAAAATCTGCGCATGTAAACATACCTCATACCTGCTTTATCCTGGTCATGGTCTATGTGGTTCAAATTATATTTTTAAAAAACAGTTTTGCTTGGGTTGGGTCCAGACTGCTGCAAATTCCTTAATATACACACATCTTTGACCCCATCACAACAGTTGAATTCTGTATTAATGTGCAGGTTTGTAACCAGTAAAAGCAATTCACTTTGCCATTGTTCTGTCCATTGAATGCCCCAATATGTCTGTTATGTTGCCTAGTAACCGAAGCTTAGTAACCAAAGTAACCAAAACAGACTACAATGTATGAAGGACAAATTGTTTTTTGTAGATATTATTAATACTAAATGAAGTGAGGTATTGAACAATGGATTTCATCAAACTCTTTTTGTCACTCTTACAAAGCAATAAGCTGCTTGAGAGTCTGTGTTATAGTGATTTTGGGACCGGTCCACTTCTGTTTTACTTGTAAGGAATAAAATACTGAAATGCTAAAATGTAATAAACAATGAAGTGGTATAATGATGCAGAGTTACTGTTACCACACCATGTGGTGAGCTGGTGATTTTCCCACAACAACAAAGTGTTTATTCCTTTTATAGCACAACAATTTTTATTTTTAAAAGTATAGCATGTTATACTTTTTCCAATCCATTTATAGTTCAATTTAATGTTGGGGAGCATCTATGAGACAGGTTAGCTCATGTTATCACTTTTGTTATAGCAGCTACACACCATAATTCCATCACTGACATGTCTTTTTTTCTCACTCTTGAAGGTACTAAACAAAAAATCCAGTATGTCACGTTAGCCAGAAAAAATCCCTAATTAAATCCCTAATGCTAAGGTGGAAAACTTCACCATATCATATTTTTTAAGACCCATTTATATGGAGTATCCACCATATTTGAGCTGTGAATGAATAATCTGAATTAGCTGTTACTAAAGAAACAATAACTAGTGAGGAAGAGCACATTAATACAAACTTGAGATTTTTTTTTTCCATTGTCTGTACCGCTTATCCGATTTATTCTTGGGTCATGGGGAGCCTGTGCCTATCTCAGGCATCATCGGGAATCAAGGTAGGATACACCCTGGACGGAGCGCCAACCCATCGCAGGGCACACACACTCTCATTCACTCACAAAATCACACACTACAGGCAATTTAGAGATGCCAATCAGCTTAGAAGCATGTCCTTGGACTGTGGGAGGAAACCGGAGCACCTGGAGGAAACCCACCAAGCACGGTGAGAACATGCAAACTCCACACACATAGTGAGCGGGAGCGAGACTCGAACCCAGGATGCTGGAGATGTGAGGCGAACGCGCTAAACTTGAGATTTTCGCTTTCACTATTGTCAGAGCCAGTGTTGTAGAAAAGTAATTGACATTGTATGACCAATCAGAACCCAGAGCAGGTTTTTATAAAGTGCTGAAAACCTACTACTGCTAGAGAAAGAAACACAAACTGGTGCATAAGAAAATATAAATAAAATATCGGAAAATATTCCTAATCCCAAGAATTTATCCAAGAAATAAATATTGCCCCTGGTCGCGCTTTCTATTTATCATGTTGTGCTTCCTCTCAAACTTCAGTCTGCTGTCAAAAACAGTTCCAGAGTGCTTCAAATGCTGGACCATTTCCACTGCTTCTCTATAAATATATTTCACAGGCTCACAAATAGAGAAACACACAATTACAGATTACAGGATCTTAAATAATTAAATAAACCATCACAGTTATAAAGCACTGGAATATAGTAGAGTAGCTGGCTGCAAGCCTCTGAAATGAAAAAAGTGAACTGATCGAGGGGCTGCATCAGATATAAGGAAAACAAAAATGTAAAAAAATTATTTTTAAAAATCGAATTAGGCTTGTTTTCTTTTCACGTACTCTTCTTTTCACTTTAAGTGCCCGATTAATTTTCTCTATTTTCTCTACATTGGTATCTGATTGCCAGGAATAGTTAGATATCAGAACTGAGAGAGTAGCTCAGGGGACTGATGCAATACGTTTTCGACATCAATATTTTGGCTCAAATTATACAACAGTGCGATCTGATCATTTAGACAATAGTACTGTTGAATTCTGCATTCTGTGCAGGTCGGAGAGTGTTGATAAATTTTCCACAGCAGCAGCTCTGACAGTAGCCCAGCCCCACAATCACAACAGGTGTATAAGACCTTTGTGTGATTTATGAACAATTGCAATAATGATCAAATAATGACAGAAAAAATGTATTTAACAATCACACAATATTTTTCAACAGTTTAAATGAAGTATGAAGTCTTTAATTTCAAAATATTATCGATCATATTGAACTTGGCCGTAATATTGTTCTGCATAAATAAGTACTGTGTGGCTGTTTGAATGAAAATGTTCTGTATATATTCTGATTATTTTTTGCAACCAATTAATTAAATCCTGAATGGCAGTTTGATTTAACACAACATGATGTCATTTTCTGTAAGATGATTTTTTTTTTATATTCACTGGTCATAGTAAACAGAACATTCAGAGACATGCTGTTTTTAGGAAATTCATCAACTTGGAGGTTTTGTGATCGCCATTATTTATCTGTAGCAGTGACCCCACTCTTGCAGATCTTTTTGTTTGCATGTACTCAAGTTGTTGTTGTTCTTTCGGCTGCTCCATGTTCGGGATCGCCACAGTGAATCATTTGGTCCGCATGTTTCAATTTGGCACAGGTTTTACGCCAGATGCCCTACCTGACACAACCCTCCTATTTAATCCGGGCTTGAGACCGGCACTGAGAGTTAACTCTTCAGTGGGTGGGTTAGCGCCCGGGCCGCGGCAATGAGAGCGCATGATCCTGATGCTGGACCACCAGGAGGAACTGCATGCTCTCAAGTTATTTCTAATAAACTTAGTTAGTTACATTTGCCTGAAATATAAAGAAATAAAGTAACTCCACCATATAAAGTAACTCGACCTCCTCCCACCTCCCACAAGTGTGTGTGCATGGTGACCTGTGATCGACTGGCATCACATCCAGCTTTTATTCCCAGGTTACACCCAGTTTTCCCAGGATAAACTCCAAGTTAACTGTAACCCTGACCAGTATAAAGCACTTACTGAAAGTGAGTTAGAGATCAAGTTATGTGTAACTTATCTTTTTTTTCTTTCATATCCAATTGGATTGCAAAGTTTTGGATATTTAACTCAAGTTTTCAAAAATTAAACTTCAAGTAATCCTTTGTCTTGACTACTCGTGAGTTGAAACTTCCTGAAGTTGAGTTGACTCACATTTTTAAGGCAGCAGGGGGAACTTTCCGTTCTAAATTTATCCGCCTTGAAATGTTTTACAGTGAACATACTCTACTGCAGTGAGTTTGAGACATGAGTTTACTTTTTTAAGGTAAATGAGATAAAATGAAAAGCTTCTTTTAAAAAAATTCTCTTTAAACAGCATTGGTGAAGAATATGCAGTAAATGTCTAATAAAAAGGCCATTTTATTAGTGCAAGAGTAAATCATCATGCTGATAAAACCTTCTGGTCATTTTACTCTGGCATAATTTACATAAACTTTCTCATTATTCAGACTAGTTGAGTGGTTATTTCTGTCTTTAAATAGTGTAAACAGGCTTCAACAAATGCGTTCCTTGCCCTTCAGTCTAATTAATTTATTAATATTAATAAGGCTACAGGTGATAAATTAATCTATTAGCAATGACATATGCATATGTTTTTTTACTCATGCCAAAGACACAATCCTCAGTAGAGCCTGATGCTAAATCAGCTAGCACAGTTTTATGGGTGTTTATCAAGTTTGGATGTTTTTTACACACAAGAATTTAAATCAGAATCTGAGCCCCATGTTTTTTATTATTCTGGGCCTTATTGTTTTATTATTTGTGGGCTACAAGATGCCCATCCAACACCATGGCACCTTAACAGTATCAGAAACCTTTTTGTGGTATTGGCATAGAAGCTAAATTCCAATCACACAGACTGATGCCATGTTTATTTGGAATCAAATAATGTAAATGAAATGAAAAATATTCTTAATACTCATTATTATCATTTTAATTTTTCTATTCAAGCTCACATGAGCATTAAAGCCTGAATGAGACCCTGTCAGACTGCAGAACCTAAAATAAACCACGTTTCTGTTACACAGCTGTAATTTAATCAGCCTTACAATTCCCGATTCATCAAACAGTTATTTTGTGAGCACTAATTAAAACTTTTAATTGTGCTAATGACCTGTTAGGCACAGATTCACACTTCACTTTACTGTGTGCCTTCTTCTTTCAAAGGAACGAGAACAATCTTTCTAAAAGTTAAAAGTTTCTCTTTAAACCCATCAATAAGCGAGGAGTCATTCCTCCTAAAGCTTCCTTGTTGAGGGACTTCAGAATCCCTTAGAGACAGCCCTTCACCTTCGTCCCTTCATTCTCCTCTCCATCTGTCTGATTCATTTCAGTGGACAGCGTACAGTGTTTCCAGCCCAGGAGAGTCAGAGTCACTGGCTCACAGAGCAAAACAGGCATGAAGTTTGACCAAAAGCAAAGCTCAAGGCCACCGAGTATTATTATGAAAACTTGTAAAAGGTTCGGAAAATCATAGCCAAGCAAAATTCAAAAGATCAACTTCACCACAGTTTCTCAACTTTCAATATAAAGTGGATAAGGTTAATCTCAGGTAAACTTATCTCAGGTAAAACAAAAGATCCACATTCACCAATCGCAAAACTGATTAATATTCTGTACGATTTCAGCTGAATGTAACCTTAATTCTTTAAAATTAACTAGGGCTGCAGCTATCGATTATTTTACTAATCGAATATTCTACCGATTATTCCATCGATTAATCGAGTAATCGGATAAAGTACTTTTTCTTTATTAAAAAGAAATACTAAATATGCAAGAGAAAATAAGACAGATCTCATAAAATGAACAACTAAGTTGTTTCCTGTTTAGAAAACTGAAAACAAAAATCTGAACCCATTTAGTGCATTTAATTGACATATTACATTCAAAATGCAAATATAAATATATAATTAAAAAAACTTAATTACTTAAAAAAACATAAACATAGTACAATCTAAAACAAAATAATAATAACAAATAATAATAATAATAATAATAATAATAATAATAATATTCATTCATTCATTCATTGTCTTCCACTTATCCGGAGCCGGGTCGCGGGGGCAGCAGTCTAAGCCGGGATGCCCAGACCTCCCTCTCCCCAGACACTTCCTCCAGCTTTTCCGGAGGGACCCCGAGGCATTCCCAGGCCAGCCGAGAGACATTGTCTCTCCAGCGTGTCCTGGGTCTTCCCCGGGGCTTCTTCCCGGTGGGGCATGCCGGAATACCTCTCCAGGGAGACGTCCCGGAGGCATCCGAAACAGATGCCCAAGCCTCCTCAACTGCCCCCTTTCGATGTGGAGGAGCAGCGGCTCTACTCTGAGCTCCTCCCGGGTGACCGCCCCGCCACCCTACGGAGGAAGCTCATTTCGGCCGCTTGTATCCGGGATCTTACCCTTTCGGTCATGACCCAGAGCTCATGACCATACGTGAGAGTAGGAATGTAGATTGACTGGTAAATCGAGAGCTTCGCCTTCCGGCTCAGCTCCTTCTTCACCACAACAGACCAGTACATAGACCGCATTACTGCTGCCGCTGCACCGATCCGTCTGTCAATCTCACGATCCATCCTTCCCTCACTCGTGAACAAGACCCTGAGATACTTAAACTCCTCCACTTGAGGAAGGACCTCCCCTCCAACCTGGAACCACCTTTTTCCGGTCGAGAACCATGGCCTCCGATTTGGAGGTGCTGACCCTCATCCCAGCTGCTTCACACTCAGCTGCAAAACGCCCCAGTGCATGATGTAAGTCCAGGCTTGAGGGAGCCAACAGGAAAATCCTCCTCCGTAAGCGGATCCAACTCACCACCAGGTGGTGATCGATTGACAGCTCCGCCCCTCTCTTCACCCGAGTGTCCAAGACATGTGGCCGAAGGTCAGATGACACGACCACAAAGTCGATCATTGACCTCCGGCCTAGGGTGTCCTGGTACCACGTGTACTGATGGGCACCCTTATGCTTGAACATGGTGTTCGTTATGGACAGGCTGTGACTAGCACAGAAGTCCAGCCACAGGACACCACTCGAGTTCAGATCAGGGGGGCCGTTCCTCCCAATCACGCCCCTCCAGGTATCACTGTCGTTGCCCACATGGGCATTGAAGTCCCCCAGCAAAACTATGGAGTCCCCAGTTGGAGCACCTTCCAGCACCCCTCGCAGGGTCTCCAAGAAGGTTGGGTAGTCCACACTGCCGTTCGGCCCATAAGCCGAAACAACAGTGAGACACCTATCCCCGGCCCGAAGGTGCAGGGAAACACACACGCACATGGCGGCTGAGCTGGGGGGCTATAAGCAAGCCCACCCCAGCCCGGCGCCTCTCACCATGGGGTACTCCAGAGGAGAAGAGGGTCCAACCTCTCTCAAGGAGTTGGGTTCCAGAGCCCAGGCTGTGCGTGGAGGCAAGCCCGACTATATCTAGCCGGTACCGCTCAACCTCCCTCACCAGCTCGGGCTCCTTCCCCCCCAGTGAGGTGACATCCCATGTCCCTAAAGCCAGATTCTTTGTCCAGGGTTTGGGTCGTTGGGGCCCCCGCCCATGACTGCTACCCAAAACACATTGCACCGGACCCCTATGCTCCTTCCTGCGGGTGGTGGGCCTACGGGAAGGTGGGCCTACGTCTTTTTCTCGGGCTGTGCCCGGCCGAGTCCCGCAGGCAAAGACTCGGCCACCAGGCGATCGCCTGCGTGCCCCAACCCCAGGCCTGGCTCCAGGGTGGGGCCCCGGTGACGCCAGTCCGGGCGATGTAACGCTCCCTGTTGTTATTTCCATAAAGGTCTTGAACCGCTCTTAGTCTGACCCATCACCTAGAACCCGTTTGCCTTGGGAGACCCTACCAGGAGCACTAGGCCCCTGACAACATGGCTCCTAGGTTCAGTCGGGTACTCAAACCCCTCCACCACATTAAGGTGGCGGTTCAAGGAGGGGTGAATAATAATAATAATACCTAAACATTGCATTTATGTTGTGCAGCTTAACTTTCAAGTTTCAGTCTAACTACAACTCAAGCATGACATAAGCCTTTACTGTCTTCCTGAAAGACTTTGTGGCTTTTCTAAGAGGCAAGCAATAGTGGAAAGAAAGGTAACCTGGAAAAAGAACAAGAGTCCATACACATAAAATAAAGAAAAACACATCTGTAACATCTGTTTATATCTGTAATATCTGTAACATGAAATTAGAGTTATTTGGAGAATAAACACTCTTAAATGTCTCTGAATATACTGGTGTGCGTGTGTGTGTGTGTGAGAGAGAGAGAGAGTGTGACAGAGAGAGTGAGGCTATCAACATGAATGACGCTTAGGCTTTCACAAAACTTAGCTAAATTAGGGACATCATAACTAGCCACCATACTGATTTACGGTCTTAAATAGTCGCTAACGATAGCTTGTGTCGACTCCGTGGACTGGGTGTGAAATTTGTTTATAGTGCTGTAAATACAAGATTTTTTAGACCAACATTAAATATAAATAAACATTTAACTGTTAATTAAATTAGTAGTAATGTCAATTTACTGTTTCTTTTTCACACAGAGAACATTGTAGGAAACACATCTTAATCAAATTTTCTATGGTTAAAAATATATTATAGTATATCTACCAGCCAGAGAGGGTGGAGGTTAACATGTTCTTCCTCTGAGACATAACGTCAGCCAATCACATTTTTGAACTTCTGCTCTTTTGCCCTCCTCCACATACAATACATGAGCTCACAGTCCTCCACAACAGAGAATTAGATTTATTTCAGTGTGTGCCATCTTCTCATACATATATCATCATATTAGACTTTTTTTTATTACAGATTGTCTACTTTTATGTATCCTAGATTGACTACTTTTATGTTATATCACATTATGTTTGAAATTAAAGAAAAAATATGATTTCTGATTTCAGTCAGTATTTTCTATCCCTGATTTTTTTTCAGGTTTAAAAGAAAGTGCTTGAGCTTACAGAAGATGGTCTAGATCATATGTGCAATAAGTGGTGCAACAGAAAAAAGGATTCACCTTATCATCTGGTGGTCGCAAAAGTGCCCATTTTCCCTGGGTAGGATGGCTGTTATTCTCTAGCTCCTCTGTCAGTCACAGCAACACTAGCCAATTGGGTATCTGTGAGCTCATGCATACAGAGGGGGGCAGTAGTTTTCTCTGAGTTACACCAGCCTATGACACGGCATGAGCATCATAGAGCCAAAGATGCATTTGGTTGATTTCATATATCTCAGAGAAAGCATGTGACAGCTTTCACCCCTCCTGGTTTGTAAGGGTGATATGACAGGGTAGACCTGGCTGTTGGATAGGAATTGACCAAGACGAATTTAGGAAGAAAATCAGAAATAAAAAATGAAAAACCTTGCAAATGCATGTTTTTGAGCTTTCAATTGCAGAGTAACTTCATGCGTCACGGACCGAAGCAATTAGGCAATAAGACGGAAAGTAAACATTAAACCTCTCCTCATAGATTTTCAAATGTTTAGCAATAAGCCCAAAACTTGTGCTGTTTTAATGCTACACAAGGGAAACATTTCAAATGTGCCCTGCTTTACATAAGAGCAATATAGAGGTGAGCTTGGATCAGAATTCTTGCAGTTTATCTGTTGATAAAAGTTGTTCATTTTTACCTTGCATTTTCTCTGTCAATTTGTTGAAATGCCTAAAAACATTGGTGTATCCAGCCTATGTGATGTAGCTGGATGATTTTTCACACAGCACAGCAGATCAAATTCCTTGGTGTTCAACTGGTAGAAAACCTCACCTGGTCCCTCAACACTAGCTCCATCACCAAAAAAGTCCAGAAGCATCTCTACTTTCAGTGGAGGCTGAGGAAAGCCCATCTACCACCCTCCATCCTGACCACGTTCAACAGGGGGACTATAGAGAGCATTCTGTGCAGCTGCATCCCTGCCTGGCTTGGGAATTGCACTGTCAGCAGAAAGTACAAACAGCTGAGAAGATGATCCAAGTCTCTCTTCTTTGGTATCACAAACATACCAAAACATTTAGGCCCTCACAACTAGAATGTCTAACAGTTTCTTCCCCCAAGCCATCAAACTCCTTAATTCCCACAGAATGGACTGACACCAACACCATCACACACACACACACACACACACAATGAGGTCTCGCTGTCAAACTAAATAAAACCAAAGAATATAGTGATAATTCAAAAGCTCAATTCTTCATTTTCCTTTCCTTTCCATTTACATTATAATTTACGCGGCTAAAGTGTTTAAACATCAGCACTTCAACCTACGATAAATCTATAACTACAGAATGTGCACTTGGCTTTCTCTCCTGGGGCAGCTGCCTAACCAAATGCCCATTACAGTCCACTGCAGCCCAATACATTCCATTACAACCCAAATGCCCATTGAAGACAATTACATCAAAATACAGCCCATTACAGCTCATTATAGAACATTACTGTCCATTGCAGCCACACCCTAAACACCCATTACAACCTATTATACATTAAATACACACTAGAGTTCATTAGACCGTAAATCCTCATTACAGCTCATCACATCTTATATGCCCTTTACAGCCCAAACTTCCATCACATCCTATTACAGCCCAAACCCCCATTGCACCCCTTTAAAGCCCATACCTCTCATCTCATTGCAGCACATTACATGCCACAACTCCCAGTATCTCATGACAGCCTGTACCCTAAATGTTATTTAAATTACAGCCTTTACAGCTGAAACCAAATCCCTATTACACCTACTTAAAGCCCAGACAGCAAATGGTCATGACAGCTCACACCCTAAACACTCAATACAACCCATTACTGCTGAGTACAATTAATTAGAGATAATTTCAGCCCATTATATCTTATACCCAATTGCCTATTACACTCCCTTACAGCCCACACCCAAATCTATATTACACCCACTTAAAGTCCATTAGCACTCATACCCTAAACATTTATTACAGCCAATTACAGCTAATTACATCCCATTATTGCCTATTACAGCTCAATACAGTTCATTACAGCTCAGTACAGTCCATTAGAGATGATATAAGAATATTACAGCCCATTCCTAAATGTCTAATACACTGCATTATAGCCCATGCTTGATTCCCCATTACAGCCCATTATAGGTGAGACCTAAATTCCCATTACACTTAATTACAGCCCATACCCAAATATCCATTACTGCCCCTAGGCAAAACATTACTACAACTCACTATAGCCCTCACAAACATGCATTACAGAACATTATACCCAAAAGCCTTTTACTGCCCACACCCAAAACATGCATTACAAACTAATATATCCCACACCCAAAACAATCGTTACAGTTCATTATAGCCCACAACCCAGCCAATACTCAAATAATACCCATTACATCCCATTATACCTGACAACCAAAAACTTATTACTCCCCATTACAGTCTATACCCAAATGCCTGTTACCCACCTTTACAGCCCATACCCAAAATCCCATTACTCCTCTTTACAGCCTGTATCCAAATGCCCATTACCCACCTTTACAGCCTGTATCCAAATGCCCATTACCCACCTTTACAGCCTGTACCCAAATGGTCATTACTCCCCTTTACAGTCCATACCCAAATGCCATTTACTCCTATTATTCCTCTTTACAGCCTGTCCCCAAATGCCCATTACTCCCATTTACAGCCCATACCCAAATGCCCATTACTCCTCTTTACAGCCTGTACCAAAATGCCCATTACTCCTCCTTACGGTCCATAGCCAAATGTCCATTACTCCTCTTTACAGCCTGTACCCAAATGTCCATTACTCCTCTTTACAGCCTGTACCAAATCTGAAAAAAGGTATGACCAGTAACCTCACACCAGTGTTAATCCCTGGAAAGTTTTAACATTTTTATGTGTTGTGAAAAAAGTTATTCTATTGTTAGTAGCATAAATCTTTATCACATACCACAAACTATCACTTAACCATCTTTTTTTTTTTTAAATCCTTCCCACCTCTGGTTTATGACGAGTTTGGATTAGTCAAGGCGTGATAGTCGTGGTCATTAGCTTCAAGTCTGTGCATATTTAAAACATTCAAAAGAATATGAGACAAACTCTCATGGCTATAAAACCTGACAAATTATCTTGTAATGTTAAATTGTTAAAAACTGTTAAATATCTGTACACAAAAAAAGCTCATTATTTGAGCAAGAATTCATGCGCTTAAGTGAAGTGAAGTGAACATGTCAGCAGTGATTATGTGTCCATCTGTCATACATTATGAAAAATCCTGAAAATCCTTCAGTGTCTTTCATTTTTCTACATAAGGAAACTGTACATAGAGGACATTGTTTCTTTTATGATTTTTATAATATTATCATTTCTCATTAGAAAAATTAGATGTTAAGAAAAAACACTATTATTAAAAGATCAGGCTTTTAAAATGAAAAATAAAACTTTTTTAAGAATATAAAATGTAAAATTATTTATTTTTCACTATTCTATCTTATTAGAATAACTTAGAAATTATTTGTAATGTGTTTAATTTGGATATTTTATTGTACACCATATGTATAAAAGTAGTCCCAGTACTTCTTTTTGTTATACACTGAAGATATTTAGGTTTGAGAACAAAATATGAATATAACAATAGATCAGAATTTCATCTTTCACTTCCTGATGTGTGTATTTACATGTTTTACACAACAACACCTATTTGGCAATTAACAGCTCTTTCTACTTAAGCAAAATAACACAAGCACAAGAGTGTGGTTATGAAGAAATGTCAGTTACTCAATATTAATATCTTGTTGTATAAATCAATATTGCACTTGCAATTGGATGGTTATACTTTATATCAGCATGGTTGTGATTCCACTAGTATAAATATATCCCAAAGAATCTTCACTATAGCATGTTGGCTAGCTAGCACACATTGATTTGTACATTCCTGTTAAATGTGCTGCTGGGGAAATTGGCATCCCTTTCCACTAAATGCTGGAGCATGTTTGATTTGTGTTCATTCAGCCACAAGAGCATTAGTGAGGGCAGACACTGATGTTGGGTGAGGAGGCCTGGCATGCAGTCTGCGTTCCAGTTTCCCAAAGTTGTTCAGTAGGGTTGAGGTCAGGACTCTGTACAAGTCACTTGAGTTCTTCCACTCAAACCTTGGCAAGCCATGTCTTCATGAAGCTTCACTTTGTGCACAGGGACATTGTTATGGACATTGATTGGCATAGTCTGTACTCTGTAGTTCCAGTGAAGAGAAATCTATATCTATAGCATAGCAAGACATTCTAGAAAAGAAAGTGCTTTAAAATTTGTGCATATTATTATTAATTATGCAATAATTCATTAAACATTTGTACAATGGGACTAAGGAAAACCTCTGATGAATAAATTAAGGGCAATGCAATAAGCCAAACATATATATCAGGTTTATTTTTGGCAAGGAAACAGCCAGAGAAAACGTTCTATTAGAAGAATAATGTTAATATATTGGCCTTTTCTGACACAAAATAATACCCTTTTCTCCAAGCTATTACCCTAAGAGGCATTAGCTTGGCATTCTGGGGCCTAATAACCTCCAGACCTACAGCAGCGTAAAGCACTGAGTAGCGTTTAATTAAAATATAATCATTACTGCTTTCAATTACTGTATACTATATATGTTCTGACAGAGTAGTGCTATATTAATACTATAAATGTAACTAAATATGAATGCTGTAAATTCCATGCTCATTTCTAACACAGTAACAAAGAACACAGGTCAGAAATATACAGTCAGGCCAATAAATACTTGGACAAAGTTACTGTCCAAAGAACTGTCATTGTCAGGGGCGCAAGCCATCATTAAGTTGAAAAAATCAAGACAAAGCTATCAGAGAAATAGCAAAACATTAGGTGTGCCCAAATCAATTATTTCATATATTCTTGAAAACAAAAAATGCAATGATGAGAACAGGAAAACCAAAAGAAGACCATGCAAAGAAAAGAAGACCATGAAAAGCAACTGTGGTGGATGAGAGGAGTTCTTTTTTTGCTAAAGAAAAACTCTTCACAACAGTTTGCCAGATCAATGACATCCTTCAGGAGGTATGTGTATCTGTAACAAAGTCAACAATCAAGAGAAAAAGTTCACCAGAGGGTCCACAGAAAGTGTCAAATAATCCATAAGCCCCAAAAACAGGCAGACCAGATCAGAGTTTTCCAGAAAAATCCAAGAAAAGGTTTCTACAGATCTGGAACAACATCCTATGGTCCTATCCTATTGTCCCAGAATGGAAAGAGTCTGGAGAATGGAAGGAACTGCTCATTATCATGTATCATGATTATGAAATTATCTTATGGTGTGGATATTTTATGTCTGCCAATGAACAAACAGGAACTGGAGACAGCTGTGTTAAAGACCAGGCAGAGCATCAGAAACCCAGCATCTGGTGAAGTCTATAGGCTCTAGATTTCAGGCAGGATTTGCAAACACAAATTAAAAATCCATCCATCCAGTTTCAGTACTGCTTATCTTACACATGGTCATGGGGAGTCTGGAACCTATCCCAGGAGACTTGGAGCACAAGGCAGGGGACACTGTGTACTGGGTGCTAGCCCATCGCATGGGCATAGTCACATGCAGTCGTGTCCAGCAAACGTGATAACCAGGAAGCCTTTGAGCTCTCAGTATTAAAAAATAACAGACTAATTTATGAATATAGTCCATCAAAAAACGGGGTTGCACAAATAAAATGTGTGTAATTTTTACACTATTCCCACAATACAATACAATTTGGATGTATATACCCTTAAATTGAATCTCTTTGAACTCTTTGAATATTTTCATTTAATTTCTGCCAGTATACCGTGTCAGAAAGCTAAAATCACAACAATTGTGACATGGTCAAAATATTTAGCCTTTTATTTAACTATATCCACTCGCAGAAGTATTTTTATATTCTAAATTGCTGAGATGCTGCATAAAAATAAGAAGCTTCCTTTTGTTAACAGTCAAACTCTGATCAATACAAAGTGCTGACACTTAGTAGTTCAGTTATTGAAGATGCTCAGTTATACAGTTCATTAATAAAAGCAGTGCATGCTCAGTTTCTCTCCTCTTCCTGCGTGAATTGAACAAGGTCCAACTTTCCATTGATTGGCAATGTAAAGGTGGTTTCCAATAAAAAAAAATCCATCAATAGCACCAAGCAAAATACATACATATTGCTTTAGACATCATCATCACCTCGTTCCAGAAACAGCAGTGTGAATCATCAGATTATTGACTGTCCTGTGATTTGTTTTTATCACCACTTCTGAGTCTGAGGACACATTCGCCAAATAGTTAAAAATAAACTGCCTCTGTTGCTATAAAATGTTACTAAGCAAATATTTCAGGAACACAACAATAAAATATTTTATGTTAGCTGTGGGACAATTTCCTCAATGAAAGAAACAAATTTTACAATTATTGCGTGTGGTGCTGTTCTTGTAAACTGGTATGGTTTGTTGAAGTGGATTATCTTCTTGTAACAGCATGTCCCCAAGTGTTTTATTGCTCTCATACCACAACTATCATTACTAAAGATTATTATTTATTATACAACATTTAGTTCCGGTTCACTAATTTAATAAGACAAGCAGAGCTCTAAGTGTGATGATATTTACTCTAACAGCACTAGTACAATTCACTGTGTGTATCACTGTGTACACTACATAGAATACTGATTCTAGCAATAGTCTGTGGCACTGAAACCATTACTACCATTACTACACTTACTGTGGGCTGTCAGTCAGTCTGGGTGTTGACATGACAACATCTATCCAGCTGTGGTTTCTTTGAGAAAGTATTTCGTTGACTGAGCAAAAATAAACAAAATATTTGGCCATATTGTGTCGGAAATGTCAGTTACTCCATATTAATTTCTTGTTTATAGTTTCGTGATGTTCTGAATATCGGCGTGACTGTGATTTGGCTGTAGGTAAACCACAGGTAATCGGTTTCAGCAAAACAGCACTGTAGCTTGTGCGATATCGCTTTATTAAAGAACATAACGTCACACTTTTTATCCATTTATAGTCATTTAATGCTGTGCAGCATATGATGAAACAAGTCAGTTTCTGCCATACATTTTAAACAGTCACTCCCTCACAAGCTTGTTATAAATACAGGTCTGTACAAATAAAACGTAACTACTGACATCGCTGTCAGTACAGAATTCAAAAGCACCAATGACTAATGGGTGTGCCTCAGGCTCTGTAACAATTTATTAAGTCATAGAGCCATAGTTTCCCAGAGTTCAAATAGTTTCTTTAAAAAAACACTGCAAACAGTTTACAGTAAGAAGAAAGCACATACACACACACACACACACACACACACACACACACATCAGGTTGTTTCCCGTCATTAATTTAACAAACCCCACAACCTGCGGCTGTGAAACAGTTTATGAGCTCTGTAATTTGGAGACAGAGGCTGTAAACATGAGACGTAGGGAACAGCGCAGTACATTTACTCTGATTGGTCCTAAATACAGAATCATTACAGCTGCCCCCTCACAGCAAGTCATTACACTCCTACTTGACTCAATGCATTGCTTAGCATAACATATTCATTTCATTTACACAATGTAATGGTTTATCAGCAAGGCTAGCTAACTAGTAATATGCATAGCAGTAGATATCTGATGTGGGCAAAATTGCTTACAAATTAGTTAAATGTTAATCTCATAACTGTGTAAAGTGTAAAAGTTCAGACACCAAACACGCCTCAGCTGATTACATTAGAAGTTTAGATACACTATCTACATTTTACAGTGCACTGGCTATGAAAGTTCTGTATATAAGTTTAGAAAATCTAATCTACTGCCACAAACACTCACCAGCCATTTTATAAGGCACATATTTACCCCTGCTCATTCGTGTAATTATTAATCATGTGGCAGGCAGTGCAGTGCATAAAATCATGCAGATTTTACAGCTCAAGAGCTTCAGTTAACTTCACATCAAAATATCAGAATGAAGGAAATGTGATCTTTGACTGTGGCATGATTTTTGGTGCCAGATAGGTTGTTTTGAGTTTTTCAGAAACTCTAGGATTTTCTTAAAAGTTTACAGAGAATGGTGTGGAAAACAAAAAACATTCAGCAGTTCTGCAGGTGGGAATGCCTTGTTGATGATGGACCAACAACCATGGAAAGCTGTAAAGCATCTCAGAATGCACAACATTAACCATGAGATGGATGAGCTACAACCGCATAAGACCACATCAGGTTTAACTCCTGTCAGCCAAGAGCAGGAATGAGGCTGAGGCTCTGAGGCTACAGTGAACACAGGCTCACTGAAACTGTTGAACATCAGACAAACAAAACATGATCTGCTGAATCTGCTGCTACGTGCAAATTGTAAGGTCAGAATTTGACATCACGAGCATGAATCCAAGCCAACCTGCTTTGGCTCAACAGTTCAAGCTGATGATGGCAGTGTAATAGTGTGGGACATGTTTTCTTGGCACAATTTGGGCCCCTTATTATCAATCAAGCATGGTTTGAATGCCACTCAATGCTATTTGAGTATTTACTGACCAAGTACATGCATTTATGGCCACAATTTACGCATCTTCTAATGACTACTTCCAGCATGATAAAGTTGTCACAAGGTACAAATCATCTCATACTGTTTCAATAAACATGACCATGAGTTCAGTGTACTTTAGTGCAATGCCTCTCTAGTGACCAGATCTCGATCCAATAGGAGTCTTTGAGATGTTGTATATTTGTAGCATGTATAGCATGATTGTGCAGCTGTCAAAACTGCAGCAATTATTTGTCAATTACTATGTCAACATAGACCAGAATCTCTAAGAAATGATTCCATCCCCCTTGTATAATCCATGCCATGAAGAACTGAGGCTGGTCTGAGAGCAATCCAGAGCGCTACACAGCATTAGCATGGTGTTCAATGTAATATATAACATGGCCAGTGAATGTATATGAACTATATTACTTTTTATATTTTTAGCCTGACACAAGCATAAAAGCCCTGGTGTGTAAAGATGAGACCCCACAAAGAACGACAGTGGCTCTCCCGTGAGCCGGAAGTGAGGCTCTGGTGTCATTACCTCACAAACAACAAGCCTATTAAGAGTGATTACAAGAGCTGCCTGTCTCAGACTCACTGATCTGTGGCTATGCCGCTACACAGGCTATAATCACCTTCATCATAATGCAGAACGTCTGCCAGATGCCTTATACCGCTTCTGGCTCAATACCTATAAAAATAAAAATAAACACACACACAGAAACTATGTGCAGATAAATCACTCGCCTTCTGATCACTCGACTTCCTGCTCTCTGTCGAGGGAAGCTAAAGACTATGATGTACAATATTAGAGTTTCAGTGCTGTATGTACCTGTCCCTTGTGTTATGGAGACCAAAATTATATTGCATCTAGAACAAAATATGAAACAATTGTATAGTTTATGACTTCCTGTAAAATCTTTTGATCACTCATCTTGCACTAGCCTTATGTTTGTCTAATTTAGTGCTCTCTAGAACATACAGTATATGCTCCACGCCTGGGGGTGTGTCTTGTTCTACAGCAGCAGCTCATTAGCAGTAAACATGTTTCTTTGGTGTCCTTTGGGCTGTATGTTTTCCGACACACTATTCTCTTTCTCACAATGGTTGGTGTCTTTTTATTTAAAAGAGCCTGGTCTTTAATACGATTTTAGCTTAATACATCAGGCATGCCCTATGTCTCCCAGCAATGAGCATGTGATCAACCACAACTTAAGCATACTGTGAGTCCAAAAATACACAGCTTCTCCTTGTCAAGGATATCATCCTGGTTCAAGTGAACAGGTGTGGGTGAAGGTGACGGTGAGAAATATATCAACTGAACAAAGGCTCCTGTTTATCACACTGTCACTGTGACTTCCTGTTTCCAAAGGAAATCTGTCACCAGATAGAATCAAATCACGGCTCTCACACACTTCACGAAAACGTCAAATTTAAAATAGCAGACCACTTAAAATATTTTTCAAGATAACAATTCATTTATTTATAATAACTGAATGCTTAGCATTGTATAACTTTTTTAATTAGCCTGTCTTAAGGAAAGAGGACATTTTTCCTACGTTCCACTGTACTCAGAATGTCATACTTCTGACATCTAATAATGTTTGAGTTTCAATGTTAGGGTCTAAAAGTATAAATGAAACTAAATAATTAGCTTTTGCTATCTTGATATAAGAAGATAATAAGAACACACAGCATCACTTGAGAATATCTGCAATGTGCAGCTTTAGAATTCATGAATATTTCCTCATCCCTGTTAGACGACAAGGATGGAATATGTGTGAATTGGCATGAAGGAATGCACGGAACCCATTGGATCACTCTCAGTATAGAGAGTGATCTAACACACACACACACACACACACACACACACACACCCCTCACACACACACACACACGCACATTATGTATGTCTATCTGTCTGTGTGACTGTTTTTCTATGTGTCTCTCTTTCTGTCTTCCTGTCTGCGTGTCTGTCAGCTTGATGGTGAAATAGGCTTGAAAATCACCTAATACAGCACTGCAACACCACTAAAGTCTAATCTGAAGCATTTCTAAGGCAGGACAAACATTAACGAAAATAACATGTCCACAACATTAATGTGAGACATTCAATAAGGCAAAGAATCTAAACATCTTTTTTTAAATAATTTTTTTAAATCTCTTTAATAAACCAGAGACAGACACTTTAAAAACATCCACTGACCCTTGCAGCATGTTTGGTATTTTCCACAGCTCTTTCTTCCTGATTGGATCGTCCCCCATCACTGCGCCTCACCTCACTCTCACACTGAATTAACTGCAGGAAGGAGGAAGCTGCTAACTTTCGGCTCAGCTAAATTTGAACGGAAGTGAATCTGTGCTCTGCTCTGCCGCTCTGCTTCTTCCACCTTTCCCCCCGTATATTACAGGCGACAGATAAAGCAGGCCGGCCGCTGCACATCTCACACAGGCAATTTCCTCTCCCACCTGCTTCTTCTGGATTCCCCATCATCAGTGGAACGCTATTTCCCAGTGGTCCTGCAAATTCCTCTGTACGGGAGTCCAAAACCCAGAGGTCTGATCCAAGCCAAATTGGCAATTCTCTGTATATTCTGAGTACAGGTTCTCTCAAGGGTGAATCACAATTAAACATTATTTATATTGTAATTAAATCTTTATTTGTATTCAGACCTTAAGCCGTTTAGCAAACAGTGAAAGCAGAAGTGGCAGCACTGTCAGCATGGCGAATGAATGAATGAATGAATGCTGTAAATGTATCACACAGCACCGTAAATTCTTGTTAGTGTTCATGAACGTGGTTTTCGTTTGTCCGACAAGTGTCATACCTGATGAAAGGAAAAACCTCCTGCTCATGGTTGCATTGTCCAGTCCATTGCTTTCACCTGTACAACATTGGAGGTATACATAGGATCACTGGTCCTTCTGGAAGACCCAGTTGTGACCAGGATTTATCTTTCTGGCTGATGTCTTGAAGTTTTGCTTTAGTCTTTCTAGATAATCCTCCTTCCTCTTGTCCCTTTTTCAGAAAAACACCCCACACTACATGATGCTGCTTCACAGTTGAGATGAAGGTTAAAAGCCTCCGACTTTTTCCTCCATACATAACTTAATCTGGTGATCACCTGCAAACTTAATTCTGGCTTTTTTTTGGGCTTGTCTTAAATTAATGGCTTCTTCCTTGCAATGTCTAACTCTCCTGATAGTGACTGTACACAGGTTAGTACCTAATGCCTCCAACCTGTGCCTTCTTTCCAAATAATGAATGATGTGTCTATGCGGTCCCAAAATATTTGCAAAAAGTTGTTTGTACATTATTGTACCTTCAGTTGTTTGGAAATTGCTTTAGAGGAGGAAACCGACCCGAGTTGCTTGGATTTTTTCATGGAATCAAGTAGAAAAAGGCACTGGCTCTAAACACAGCCACAAGTTCCCCCCTCAACCCCCAATCACCACCCCTCCCCACTCCACATTAACTCCCAAGTATCAAATAATGGCCAATCAGAAGCTTCTTACAAGTTATTACATCAATTTCTGAAATCCTGACTGTTTAAAGAAACAGTCCACATGGAGTATGAAAACTTTTCGACCCACCGGAATTCTGATACTTCCGGTTGTTAACTTCTGAAGTCTCTACCCATGTCTTTTTATTAGCTCATCTCTCATTTCACATGATTACATTTTTCATGATTCAAATCATCCACCATTTATCCGGAGAATCCTCTCTAGCCCAATAAGAACACAATGAGGACATGTGAGGAAGGAACATAAACGTATTAATACAAAATCCAATCCCACATACTTCTACATCAAAATTACCTTCATCTCTATTCACTATATTACTGTGCCACGGGTTCATGTCTCCGGTCTACTGACACCATACGGCGAGTAATTATAGACTATATTGTACAATTTAACTCTGTCCAGCAGCTGGAGGATAAAGGTTTAGGAGCGTATCCTCAGTAAAGTACGAGAACCTCGGGCTGCATTTAGCCATCATGCCTCACTCTGAGGTAACGCCCCGCCTCATTACACCAACCATTAGGTGAGGAGGGGGAATCATTTCCACTTCCCTCATACTCAAAGCTGCCGGCCCAACTCACGAACAGTGTATTAAACATACATCACAAGGACAAGGAACATTAATACACTGTGTGTGGGTGTGTGTGTGTGTGTGTGTGTGTGTGTGTGTGTGTGTGTGTGTGTGTGTGTGTGTGTGTGTGTGTGTGCAAAAATGAGCTTTAATCTCTAAATGAGCATGGCTAAAAAGTCTGCTCAGTACTGCTTCTATGGCGTTCCCTTTACATTGATGGATGAAGTAAAGCAGCGCTGAGACTGCAGCACAACAGATGGATAACATTCGGCAATTACAATACACCTATTAAGTGAGCTGAACCTGATACAATGCCATCTCGATGTATAGAGCAAGTGTTGCCAAGTTGATAACAAATAAAACATAAAAATGAACATAACAAAATAAGCATCATTTTTAGAGTTATTTGGGAAACACACAGATTTGACAATCCCCTACGGGGACAACCAAAAATATTTTAAAGGATCTAGTTCTTTTTTTTTTTTTGAGTCTGTAAACTTTTTCTAAGACTTTTTTGCTTTTCTTACAATACTATTTTTGTTTGTTTTGTTTTGTTTTTTCTGTGACAACTTTGCACTTTCTTATTAACTCCCACACCATCTTGACATATCGAAACATTAATCCGTATTACAGTAAACTTAATAGTAAATAAGACAAGAAAACATGTGAAAATATTCAAGTATTAATAACTGTCCCGTAGAATGTAAAAATTACTCAGCTACTGCATGCAAATCAGCAAAAGAAGATATCATTTTTGACCCATTTGTGATCAGTATATGCTTCTGAATGCCAAAATCAGCATTGTAACATAGTTTAAACATAGTTTTATGCCAAATTGTGTGTAGAGTAGAATCCACACAATCATGGGTCCTAAGATTACACGATACAACCTTGACATAATTAATTTTGTAATTCCCTAACTCTCACTTTTATACTGATTTTATTAAATCCTGAATGTGATCATGTAGGGTAATTTCAGACAGACTGCTAGAAAGCTTTTTTGTCATTAACAAAACAAACTCCCCAAACACATAATGCGTTTCTGAAACCCACGAGCTGTTACTGTCTACAAGTGAAGAAAAGGATGCTTATGTGATACACAAGCATGGCTTACGCTTTTGAATTGAAAAACTGCCTAAAAACCATTTTAATTAAAAGGAGGTTCATTTGTTCATTGGTTTATTACTTTATATAAATAAATCAAATGACATTTTTTTGCAGTAGCAGAATAACAAAGAATAAAGATCAACATCAATTTCTAAAATGATATGAACACAGTACACTAAGTACTCTTCCATTTATCTTTATTATACATAATTTGAATTTATCTTTTTTTTCTGTACACTCTTGCTAGCGGTCTTCCTGCATGCATCTCTGTGTCCTTGATCCACTCCACTGAGCAATAAATGCATGATAGTTGAGTTGGGTTATAAGAGGCTGAAAGAAGATTACATTATTGTTAATGTGTTTTACTCCATTTACTGATGTCCCACTTCACTTGAATTCAGCCTAGTTTCTGATTATTTAATATGTGATTCAGCGCTAGCATCTGACACACTCGCCTGAATTACATTTATACAATCCCAGTCCTGCCGAAAATAGTCATGGAACCTGTTACAGACAGTTCCTGATGGTTTTGTAATGGTCTGTAATGCTTTCAATGATTCATTACAGTGTAAAAGTGCCTTATGATCAGTCCCTGATTTTGTAACAAAATTTAAAAGTCCTGCAGGGTGTCCCTGATGATATCCAGGCAATGAAACAGGAAAGCATTTATATTCAACATGAATAGTATATACACAACATAAAAAGGATGCCAACAATCTCATTTACATACAATGAATATTAATTCATTTGTATCTGTAACTAAATACCATTTAGACACCATTGCATGCTGGGATGAATATGAACGAAATAATACCACTTTTAAACCACAGCAAGAAATAATTACAAGGCGTGTTGAATTGGCAGCTATATGTCCAGTCAGACACGGATCCTGTTTGAGTTATTACAACCTTAATAGAGAGGCATAATGCAAGTACTTAAGATTCAGCACTAGGAGAGAATTAGAGTCACCTCTGCATAGGAAAAGTGGAAAAAAAATATATGCGTATCTGTAACTAAACATGACTGAATGGCTCTTGGAAACTATTCAAAGCATTAGAATGATTGCCATCAGGCCAATTTCCATTAGGAATTGAAAGAGTCGACAAAAGGACAAGAGCAATAAGAAATAAATAATATTAAATCAAAGCAACATATAAGTCCAGGTGGATCTAAATCAAAGCAGTCTGTACACTTAGACTCTCAGAAATAAAGACACCCAACTGTATTTTCCAACAGTTTTGTTCCTTTAGTGTGTATCTTTTTCCTAGGAAAGTGCATATTATTTATCTTTAGCTATAAGAGAAGTCATTCTTAAGATCTTTAGTAACCACTTTAGGAAGATGGTGGGTCTGGAGTCAAGCCCTGTAACACCGGGTGCAAGGCAGGAGAGGTCTAATCATGTACTGTGAATTATTTTGCATGATTGCAGGAATAACATGCACACAAAAAGTACAAAATATGCACCTGTGTTAATTAAAAGTACAAGTCTGATAGCTTAATTTCTGAGAGTTAAAAAAGGGGTTTGGAGGAAGATTCTATGCAGAACCTGGCAACAGAGTGGGTTTCCATCACAGAGCCCCATTAGCAAGCAAAGAACATCCAGCTGTCTATTTTTTTTAGCGTGTAAGGATTTAGGTGCAGCTTGTGCGGCAGATGTGCAGCAGACTCACCTCTGCAAAGCAAAGGCAGGATGAGGGACGCGGTACACATGCGCATCCACATCTTCTCCATCCTTCAGGGAGCGGGTCAGCGGAAGTCTGGAAGCTCTCACAACTCCTGACACCTGAATTTCCTCTTCCTCTTCCTCCTCCTCCTCTTCCTCTTGCTCACACGCCGAGGTGCAGGGCGCGCATTGCTCTACCTTACCGGTGCTCGTTTTCCATATAAAACTGCACAGCTCGTGTCTGAACTATACATTAAGTCTCAAGTGCTCCAGTGTTGTGATTAAAAACGCACGGGCGTTAAGAGTTGATTAAGACACTGATTAAAACGTACCGGTGTGTACACGGGCGGATTTATTCAGTGGAAAGATGCCCAAAGCCCAAATCCGCAGGTGGTCCACATACACGTGCAGGTTCAGTAGCACTGTAATGCAGGAAGCCTAAAAAGCCATGACAGGAGCCGAGGGAAAGTTACCAGTGCCTGTCGGTGTGTCGGGATCAAAACAACTTCTAAAATTCGGTTGCCGGTGCGACGCGCGCGTGTTTACACCCGACAAATCCTTGTAGCGCAACAACGTCCTTTCAGGAGAAACACAACCCCGTGTCTGTATGCGCGACTGCATACACATTTAATATCCTACATCTGTAGCACCCGAGATCAATTTTCATTCAGCACATGTTGAGAAAATCGTGGCTGCACTGCTGCTGGTGTCCCGCTGTCCCGCGTCGTGCGTCAAACTTAACACGCGTGCCACAAGCGCACAGAAACTGACGTGAATTTTCCGAAAAAGTTCTCCTGCTTTTCCTTCCCTGTAGAGTCCAGCCAGATTTCACGCCCGTGCTCTGCTCACTGAGTCCTGACAATGCTGTTCGACACGATATAAAAAAAAAAACCCGGAGCCGAGTGAGCGCGCAAGACCACTTGGAGACGCCGAGTCCCGATTGGCTCTGCGCGCCCTACCTAGGTGCACTACATCTGTGTAGAAAGGACTGGTTTTCCACCCTAATCAGTGAACTATGTGTCCAGATGGAAGGCATTCAGGATTGAAGTGGAAAAACGGGGGCGTCGCGTCTAAAGGGGGGGACCTCACAGCGCATAAATAATAATAATAATAATAATAATAATAATAATAATAATAATAATAATGGAATAAAAGAAATAATCAATGTGAAATATAAGTTGTGGTTATATACGAATTTGTAAGCATTTAATTAAAAAATAGGCTATTCATGTTCTTCATAAGACTCTCAGGCAGGAAAATATTACATATTATGCATACTCTATAATGTTGTTGTTTTTTTCAGTAATACTTCTGCTGAATAATTATTATCCCAAACAGTTTCACTTGCCATTTCAAAGCACTAAGACACAACGTCCCCATCTAGTGGACTCAGATTTTCAGAAGTGTTTCTTAGTTCGTGCCTCTTGTTTTTCCCAGCCAGACGCTGGGCTCTGCGTACTAATGGATGATTTATTTGGCGACATAGAATTAATTCCTGAATTCATACTTCATAACATAACACCTTCCATAGAAAATGGTCTATACAGGTTACAGCTTTTGAAGAAAAGCCTGGATTACACTGTGGACTACAGAGGAAGTGAGAGGAAAATATATTTTGTTTTGCTATATTTCTATGTTTTACTATATTTCTATTAAGTAAGATCACTATTGATGTATTTATATTTCATAATGTAGGAATAAGGAGTTACCCTATTTGGCCAAATGTATGTGGACCCAAAACATCATACCCATATGTGGTTCTTCGTCAAACTT
Source organism: Hemibagrus guttatus (assembly GCA_033459395.1). Classification (NCBI taxonomy): domain Eukaryota; kingdom Metazoa; phylum Chordata; class Actinopteri; order Siluriformes; family Bagridae; genus Hemibagrus; species Hemibagrus guttatus. The sequence continues at coordinate 15,206,903 of JAUCMX010000014.1, read as the reverse complement.
ATGCCACGAAGCTGGATGCCCACAATTGTATAGAATGATTTCATTTCATTGTAACTAAGGAACCTAAACCAATTCCAGCATGACAGTGGCCCGCTGCACACAGCAAGTTCTGTGAAGACATGTTGGACAAAAGAGAGTGTCCTGCACAGAACCAGGTCCTTAACCCCACTGAAAACCTTTAAGATGACCTTAAACATTAACTGCACACAATGCCTCTTCAACGCTCCAACATCTACTGGAAATGCTTCCCAGAAGAGTGAAGGCTGTAAACACTCTGACTGATAGTCAGCTGTCCACATATTTTGGCCACATAAGGTATATTTTTAATGGCAGATATTTTAGAGGTCATATGTAATGCAGTGTAGTGCAATGTAAAGTTTGGTCATAAGTAGCAATAAATTCAGAAGCATGGCCCAGGCTTCAGTATGTGGTGATCTTAGCTAACAAATAAAACATGCAGTGGTGCACTGAGGTTCTTTAAGATTTTATTTGCATTAGCAGATTATTTTTTGCTTCTTGAGCTTACTAGCCTAGGTCCTCTACAACCCTTCAATTTTAATCACTTACTGCAATACTCATTTAAATCACCATGAGCTGTGAGTCATTAGGCAATGCACAGGAGAAAGGTTATAAAGGTGTTATAAACAATGTGTACCTCTGACAATTCAATGTGCACCAGTGAATGTCAGCCCAATGTGTAGAGCTCTGCACAGATGTGTTTTTATAACAATGATGTTTTTTTCCCTCGCATTTAATTAAAGGACTAAAGCAGGCTGCTAATTAGTTTTCTTTTATAATTGAAATCTGTGCTCAGTTTGGTCGCACACAATAGTGGTCTAAAGTTGCATTTCAAAAATTAACATTAGTGAAAAGCAATTCAATTTAAAAGGATTATACGCATCAAACGATATGTCAACAATACAACACAACCAGCCTGTAGTTGATTATTTTCCTATAACAGCTTGTCCCAAAGTGTTGTGTTCCTCTTTGTATTTCCAATTTTTTATTAATTAAGGAATGACACTTTATTTTTTTGTTAGTTACATTTAAAATCTGATACAAATTAGTTCCCTTTATATTACTTTTCTTGCAGCAGCTATAAACAATCGTTACCTCACCTCTATTTTTGTTTCTTTCCTGATGAAAATAAGAGGAAAATTAATGACACACAGTTTGACTAAGAAACTGTAAAGTGTAACCTCCTATGTCCTGAAGACTTTCCTGTGGATGAAACCCTAATGTTACAGCTTTACCTGTTACAAAGTGCTGACACCAGCGACTCCTTCCTTAAAACCTGGACTTCCTGTGTGTGTGTGTGTGTGTGTGTGTGTGTGTGTGTGTGTGTGTGTGTGTGTGTGTGTGTGTGTGTGTGTCCGTGACGGTTTGGCACTCCGTCCAGGGTGTATCCTGCCTTAATGCCCAATGACACCTGAGATAGGCACAGGCTCCCCAAGAGTAGATTGGATAAGTGGCAGACAATGAATGAATGTTAAATATCAAGAAATTTAAACATCCTTACACTCTATCAACAATTCCATAATAATCCATATCCTTATTTACCTATTTAATCCATGTAGTAGTCTTAGATTATGTGGGGGCATTGGTGGCTCAGTGGTAGGTTTCTCACCTATCATGCGGAAGGCCCGGGTTAGATTCCCAGCCAATGCCTCAACCCCAGCCACTGGATGCAGTGCCGGTCCCAAGCCCGGAAAAATGGGAGGGTTGCGTCAGGAAGGGCATCCGGCATAAAACATTTGCCAAGTTGTTGTGCGGACCAGTTGGTCCGCTGTGGCGAACAGGAAGCAGCCGAAAGCAACTTCTTCTAGTCTTAGATTATGTGGCTCATTCACTATGTACAATATGTCCCTGTGAAGGAGCTGTTTCTATAGAATGACAACATATTAAAATGAGTGCATTAATATAAACCTGTGATTTGAAATTGCACTACTGTCAGAGCTACTGTTTAAACATACACTGACCAGGCATAACATTATGACCACCTGCCTAATATTATGTTGGTCCCAATTTTGCTGCCAAAACAGCCCTAACCCGTCATGCACTGTGTATTCTGACACCTTTCTATCAGAACCAGCATTAACTTCTTCAGCAATTTGAGCAACAGTAGCTTGTCTGTTGGATTGGATCATACGGGCCAGCCTTCACTCCACACCACCCGTCGCTGGTTCAGCATTGTTCCTTCCTTGGACCACTTTTGATAGATACTGACCACTGCAGACCGGGATAACCCCACAAGAGCTGCAGTTTTGGAGATGCTCTGATCCAGTCGTCTAGCCATCACAATTTGGCCCTTGTCAAACTCGCTCAAATCCTTACGCTTGCCCATTTTTCCTGCTTCTAACACATCAACTTTGAGGACAAAATGTTCATTGCTGCCTAATATATCCCACCCACTAACAGGTGCCATGATGAGGAGATAATCAGTGTTATTCACCTTACCTCTCAGTGCTCATAATGTTATGCCTGATCTGTGTAAATAAAAACCTTCTGACCAATCAGAACCCAGAATTCAACAACACTTTTTATATTAAGTCATATAATGCACACTATAAAAAAAATGTCTGCTTCATGTTGAATTATTATTAATAATAAAATGAACAAGTGCAGTATAAATTGGAGGAATAGTTGAATAAGTGATAGTAAATATGATGATCATTTGATCTGTTATTCTGCAGTTCTCTCCTCTGCTGCCATCCTTTCCATCGGGTCTTTGTATCAATTATTCATCTAAAAGTGGCAAAAGGATCTATTAAACATGAACTCTGCTTAATCTAATTTTGGTAAAGACCCTAAAGTGGTCACTTAAGCACGTTTGTAGAAGGAAGTGGTTCAGCGGCCTGTGTCTGATCTCTAATGTTAATCTGAGCTCAGTTTAGCCATGTGCTATTTCAGATTACTGTGAGACACACGACTGAAACCCCCACACAGCACTAAGCAACAATTACTGTCTGGTGACTGTGGAGAGAGGCTTGAGAACTGGGCAGAGGAACAGAATCTCAAGTAGTCACTTTAACAAGGCTGTGTGGAAGGGGCAGGAAATGTCCTTCTTTAGATGTTAGCAGGATTTGCCACATCAATTTGCACCACTCACCACTGATCTGTTTTAGCTATGGAGACTTAGAAGGGTCTTGGGAAGGGATTGTAGGGCAGAACATCCAACGTTGTAAAAATGCTCATTGTCATGCCAACGAACAGACTGACCGACAGCTTGTAGTTCATGTAATAACAGTTTCAGTGAAATTATTTATTTCTAGAACTGAAATTTCATAAAGCAAAATCAGAAAAGCATTTTAATTAAATATCAGCACTCCACTTTTCCAATCGAATTGGTGAACCAAATTAGTGGCTTATTGTTGTGTAATTTTCTAAAACAGCAGGTCTGATGGTAATGCAGCTGCAATGTGCTCGTTCTAATACGTTACAGTTACTGTAGTAACAGCTCATTCACAGGGGCTTGGATAGGGGACACTTAACAAACTCCAAACTTAATAATCAATTGATTTTATAAAGAACTTGTGTAACTGTTGAAAGCTGAAGTTTTCTGTAAGGAGATGCTGAGTCAGCACTTTCTAACTTTCAGAGGTAAAGCTGTTTTAAGAAAGTTTTACACTAGGAAAGTCTTCAGGACAGAAGAATATAAACTTTGTGGTTTCTCAAGTTGCTTTTTTTTTTTTGTTTTTGTTTTTGTAGAAGCCTTATGAACCTTACAGGAGGAAAAAAAAGAGATCCAGATGAGGAAGCAACTGTAAATAGTCTCCATAATGTAAGTGATAACAGGAACTAAATTGTTTGACTGACTGATTTCACAGCAGTAAATTTAACTCCACATGGAAAAAAGTATGACATACAAATCCATAAATAAGTATAACATACAAAAACATACAAAATGGCATGAATAATTGCAATCTTTGCTGTGGTATAACTCTTCGTCATACTATCACACTCATAATTTTACTTTAACGGGTCACACACATAGTACTACTAATGTTTGTTACTTATAAATGAAGCAGACCAGATTCTTGGCCAGAAGCTAGAACTCTTATTTTTGTGTTATTTAACTGTTCATGGCTGGTGAGTTAGTGAGCTTGCTAGTGAGATAATGAAATAGATTAACTAGTAATTTAGATGTGATTGGACAAGTGAACTTCCAAACAAACTCCCAAATCCTTGGGAATAGTTTGGACTTGTTTTAGTGACAGGACATTAATTAAGAAAAGTGCAGCTGTCTTTACAACACTGTTGAAACCAATCCACAGCTAACACAGCAAGTCATGGCTAAATTGTTGCATGCTAACATGACCAAAGCTTCACTAGCTGCATCCTGTGCTGTCTCACAGACTGTGGAATGTGGTTAGCAGCAACTGTGTCATTAAAATGATGTTTCAGAAATGCATTGTATGGCTAAAAATAACCAGTCAACACCCCCACCCCACCCCTCGAATTAACACCAGCCTGTATTTCCTCTCTCATCTCACTGCATTCTCCAGGCTGATTGGTGTGACCCTTGTTTCTTATTGCTAATGTCAGGTAATTAACATTTATCACTCTCTGAGCATAACCTTTCCCCTAAAGAGGTGTCTCGGTTGATCTGCTCTTTTCCTCAATCCCATCTCGACATTTCCATTCATTACCAGAGCGAGAAGAGATGTTTGAGAGAGGAACTTGTTAACAGTGTTGGTTTCATTGCAGACTCTTTTTTATCTTGTTAATACAGAGAACACAAAGTGTGCTCCGGTTTCACCTTTAATACTGCTATAATAAAGCTATAAGGTACTGTTGTTCTTCTGCATCACACTTTCCATCAACCCCACACAAAAGCAATTATTCTGTCAGGGGAAACGTTAGTCACTGCAGCATTACGGACTCTGGTTCACTTCTCGCTGCTGTGCTTTACTGTTAGCACCTTGATAATGTAATGATCTTTCTGTGCAGATTACTTTGTGTTATAAGAGAAGACGTTATATACCAGTACTATTTGCAATATAATAAATCATTATTTTATGTCATTTATATCCTGGCTATGAAGTGACCCTTTCACTTCCTACATTCTCTGTATCACTTTTTTACACTTTTCATATGAGGTCATTGATCTGTTTTGCTACCCCATAAAATGCTTATTTTGATTATATATATTTAGTTGTTCACCACATTTTCTGTTTTAGAAAAGATCCCTTTTTCAGGGGGTGGAATGGTGACTTAGTGATTAGCACATTTGCCTTGCATCTCCAAAGTTAGGGGTTTCATTCCCACCTCTACCCTGTATGCACAGAACTTGCATGTTCTCCCCATGTTGCAGGGGTTTCCTTTGGGGAATCCCTTGGGAAAGGGGTTCCACCGCATAGCATAAGCAGTACAGAAAATTGATAAATCGGGCTATGACAGGATAGCGCTATGAGAAGTTCAGTTTGTGATGTCACTATATAGTAAGTTAGCTTACTTATAGGGACCATAGCTAAGTGGTTAAGGTGCTGGGCTCAGCGGAAGGTTGTGGGTTCTAATCTCAGGTTCACCAAGCTGCCACTACTAGGCCCCTGAGCAAGGCCCTTAACCTTCAATTGCTCAGTTGTATAAAATGAAATATAATGTAAGTTGGTTTAGATAAGGGACAAATGCTATAAATGTCTAGATAATGTTCTTGATTAACGGGTGGTGGTTGTTATGCCACATATGAGTAAGTCTGTCAGCTAGTTGGTCAGCCGTATCGGCTAATGATATTAGGCTATTAGGAGGGATAATCCCTGATGCAGAACCAAAAAAACAAAGTGTGTAGCCAGGTCTCATCCAATTAACCCCTAACTCCTACAACACATTAAACAGTTTACCAGCCTGAAACTCTCCACCTCCTGGACTTGTGACTAGACTCTGCCCAGCTCCAGCCATCTGAGAAGAGATGGATAGATCTGAATTCGGCTTGTTGACTTTTCTGCAGTGAAACAGTATGGCAAGCGGACATGGGGCAGTTCCAAATTTGCACACTTGTAGGCACTGGCATTTTTAATAAAGCTAAATGTGTACAGATATACCTCAGCTCTTATTTTTTCTTAAGCATTAAAGTACTTAAACTTTTATTGTAACAAGATTATGTTTAATGATTTAAAATCACTTGTTTAGGAGTACATTAACTCCCCCTCTCTCTCTCTCTCTCTCTCTCTCTCTCTCTCTCTCTCTCTCTCTCTCTCTCTCTCTTTCTGTCTCTCTTTCTCTCTCTCTTTCTCTCTCTCTCATGCACACACTCTGGTAACTGGTTCCTTTTCCAATTATTTTGCATATTTTCCAGCATATGAATCTGTTTATTGGTGTCATATAAAAATAAATGACCTCACTGGCTTTATCTAATTAATGTGGTGTCCTGTTCTAGGTTTAAAATACACGTCGTTCCCTGAAGCCACTCGTTTTATCTCTGAAGCTACACAAGCCAATTAACCGTGATGCCTATTGGGGAAAAAAGCCCTAGTGGCAAAATAAGTATGCTAATTAGCATTAGACAGCAATGTGATTTCTAATTGTTGGCCAACAGCACCTTTGCCTGTAGCCATTATTGTTACAACTATGTGCAAGAATAGAAAATTGAAGCTAATGTTGTTTTGTTTAGAATCTTGTCTCACAGCCTCTTTTAATTTGGGCAGAGAGCAAGAAAGGGAAAAAATGAAGTGGTTAAATATGAACATCATCATTTGGCTCAGATGTCAGATTGAATTTTTTTCAATGATTTCATTTCCCACCCATGTCAACTGGACATTGTATCGTTTGATCCTCAATCTTAACAATCATCATATATTTTATAGGAAAAAAATGATTTGCTTAACAAATAATGATGTCACAATTCCTGCTAGTTGCAAGGTTTTTCATATAAGTTTACTGAGATCAGTTACACTAGATACAAAAGTAATGTATAATGATAAGATTTTCATCCAGTGAATATTATGGCATTTTTACAATATTGCTGCAACCCAATTCACCTACATAAACTATGCACATACATACCTACATAAGAGTATGCAAGTATTTGGACATAAGAACACATCATGCACCGAAAAGAAGGCTGTAGCCTAGTTATACACACTGCGACTGCTGCATTGCAGCTTTTTTTCATTCATTATTTCCTATATCATTTATAATTTAATTTAGCATATCTTTGATTCATTTTTGCACATTTAATTTACATGGGTTGAAGCAAACCATCACAAAACTCCTCTTACCATCCACAAGGTGTTGTGGGTAATATTAGCTGAAAAAGTGTGCATGGATCTACACTATCAGAAATAGTAGATCATCCAGGTAACTTTGAGGTACGCATTTCAACATAGACACTAATGTGGGACACACTAAATCTGATCCAGGATACTATTTAGGATGAATAGTATGTGAATTGTGATGCAGGGCATGTACATTTTCTGCTATCCATTACACAAGAGCACCACCATTTTAAATGATGGTTTCAAATGTATTGCATCAACAAACCTCAGGAACACAGACTTGTTCTACTAGGAAAAATGCAATGAGGACATCCAACTTCAAACTTACAGCTGAAAAATGTAAGAGGATACCAAAAGGGTTTATCTCAATTTTAACTCACTGTCAGTATAGTTTGAGCTTCATTGTTTTAGTGAATTCTACTTTGCTTAATTTAAAAGAACTTTCTCAACTTTGTTACTAGATTTGTAACAGATTTGTGTAAAGCCTGATTGGGTTGTGCTAATTTGAAGCAATTAACCCAACAACCAATCACTGATCACCACTATTTCACAACAACCAATCACTGATCACCAGTGTTTCACAACAACCAATCACTGATCATTTTTTTTTCTCAGTGAATAATCACTGATCACCATTCTTCTCACCAGCAAATCACTGATGACTACTGTCCCCAACAATAAATCACTGATAACACTTGTTCCCCACAACCAATCACTGATCACCAGTGTTTCACAACAACAAATCACTGATCACCAGTGTTTCACAACAACAAATCACTGATCACCAGTGTTTCACAGTGGTCAATCACTGATCACCAGTGTTTCTCAATGGCCAATCACTGATCCCCAATGTTTCTCAATGGCCAATCACTGATCCCCAATGTTTCTCAATGGCCAATCTCTGATCACCAGTGTTTCTCAATGGCCAATCACTGATCACCAGTGTTTCTCAATGGCCAATCTCTGATCACCAGTGTTTCTCAATGGTCAATCACTGATCACCAGTGTTTCACAACAACAAATCACTGATCACCAGTGTTTCTCAATGGTCAATCACTGATCACCAGTGTTTCTCAATGGCCAATCACTGATCACCAGTGTTTCACAACAACAAATCACTGATCACCAGTGTTTCTCAATGGCCAATCACTGATCCCCAGTGTTTCTCAATGGCCAATCTCTGATCACCAGTGTTTCTCAATGGCCAATCACTGATCCCCAGTGTTTCTCAATGGCCAATCTCTGATCACCAGTGTTTCTCAATGGCCAATCACTGATCCCCAGTGTTTCTCAATGGCCAATCTCTGATCACCAGTGTTTCTCAATGGCCAATCTCTGATCACCAGTGTTTCTCAATGGCCAATCACTGATCCCCAGTGTTTCTCAATGGTCAATCACTGATCACCAGTGTTTCACAACAACAAATCACTGATCACCAGTGTTTCTCAATGGTCAATCACTGATCACCAGTGTTTCTCAATGGCCAATCACTGATCACCAGTGTTTCACAACAACAAATCACTGATCACCAGTGTTTCTCAATGGCCAATCACTGATCCCCAGTGTTTCTCAATGGCCAATCTCTGATCCCCAGTGTTTCTCAATGTCCAATCACTGATCCCCAGTGTTTCTCAATGGCCAATCTCTGATCACCAGTGTTTCTCAATGGCCAATCACTGATCCCCAGTGTTTCTCAATGGCCAATCTCTGATCACCAGTGTTTCTCAATGGCCAATCTCTGATCACCAGTGTTTCTCAATGGCCAATCACTGATCCCCAGTGTTTCTCAATGGTCAATCACTGATCACCAGTGTTTCTCAATGGCCAATCACTGATCACCAATGTTTCTCAATGACCAATCACTGATCACCAGTGTTTCTCAATGGTCAATCACTGATCACCAGTGTTTCTCAATGGCCAATCACTGATCACCAGTGTTTCACAATGGTCAATCACTGATCAGCACTGTTGCTTAACAACCAATCACTGATCATTTTTTCACAACAACCAATCACTGATCACCATTGTTGCTTAACAACCAATCACTGATCGCAGATCACCACTGGTTCTCAACAACCAATCACTGATCACCAGTGTTTCTCAATGAACAATCACAGGTCACCAGTGTTTCACAACAACCAATCACGATCACCATTGTTGCTTAACAACCAATCACTGATCAGCATTGTTCCCATAAATTGTCATAGTTTGTCCGTCTGCACATTTCTCTCTTCTTTCTTGGCAATATTTATGGTAATAAAAGCAGGTTATTCCATCTATAGTCATAGCCATATTTATCTCCAGACTCCTCACTACCACCGCTTGATTTTGGTAGAATTTGTTAAATACGTAGGGGGGCACGGTGGCTTGGTGGTTAGCAGGTTTGCCTCACACCTGCCATGTGTGTGGAGTTTGCATGTTCTCCTCGTGCCTCGGGGTTTCCTCCGGGTACTCCGGTTTCCTCCCCCGGTCCAAAGACATGCATTGTAGGTTGATTGGCATCTCTAAACTGTCCGTAGTGTGTGATTGAATGAGAGTGTGTGTGTGCCTTGCGCTGGGTTAGCACTCTGTTCAGGGTGTATCCTGCCTTGATGCCCAATGACGCCTGAGATAGGCACAGGCTCCACGAGAATAGATGGGATAAGCAGTAGACAATGAATGAATGAATGTTAAATACGTAATGTCATAACTCAATCAGTACGCAAATAAATCTATGGTCATCTCATGACTTCTAGCAACTTTTTGAGTATACATGAGTTACTTTCCTCTGAAATGATTTGGCACAACTAGAGTAAACATGGCTTGGCTAATCTATGCCAGGGTAAAGGAGGGCACTGTGGGTAGATAATTGGTTTCCAAACTGTTGCTTTACAGAACTTCTCATTTAATTAGCATTTGCTATTTTAAGTAAGGCCTAACTTGCTTTAGTAAGTGCTGTATTGTATATTACATAAATGGACAAAATCCTTTTAAAAGCAGATACATTTTTTTAATTATTTGAACTGCATATGCAGTTTTGTAAAATAAATTGTGCTGCATGTCACTTCGCTCAGTGCTTTAGATTAATTTTTTATTCTTTGGCATTTTGATCTCTCTCTCTCTCTCTCTCTCTCTCTCACTCAGTCACTCACTCTCTCTCTCCCATCTACCAAATTCATTAAAAGTTTGGATCCGACGTTGAGAGGAGAGTGGACGTGAGGTGTTTACCCACTGGCCCCGGCAGCTGTCAGGGTGAAATATGAAAGCGCTTAACCTCTGTGAGCTGAAGGAACCGCAGGGAACCCGGTGTGTGCTCTGAACTGCATGGCTTGCATGTTTATAATGAGAGGAGAACTGCTGCAGAACATAAAGGAGCGAGTCTATTGCACATTAAGCTGCTGAATGTTTTACAGACGATAATAAACTCGTGCCTGGCTAATCAAATTCACAGAAAAAAACGTCATCATTCAAGTGACTCTAGATCCCAGTCTGTATGGAGTTCTGTTGATAAGCACTGATTAAATAGGTTTAGCTGAAAACGCACAAAGTGAAGTCAGGTACATTGGGACATCAGGGAAACTGGGACAGTTAAACTTAGTGAGGTTTATGTGTTGGTCACTGAAAGTAAAAATGTATGTGTCTAATTCCTTTCAATGGAAATGCTTGACAGAAATGACATGAATTATTCCACCTGACATCGCAGCAGGAGCGCTGATTAGCATCAAACTGGAAGTTGACCCCAGGATTCTTTCCCCTAAGATATAAAAATTGTCATGACTAATATATTCCACATATTTATGATGCATACATACACATATAAGAGGGACATCTGTAACAAAGCAAGCATAAAATACTTCAAATTGTGTTTAATATTTTTTTCATTCAGTATTCTTTTAAAATACAATAAGTGGAGCGAGGGAAAGGGAAGGGAGTTAATGGATGTATGAATGGATGCATGAAACATCATCAGGTGAATGATGCACTGATGGATTTTATGTGGATTAAATGGTTTTATGAAGCATCTTAAAAAGCAGGAAATAAGGCAGACTGGGAAATATAGAACATTACTCAGGCTTATTACTGAGTATGCAGAGAAATATATTCTACGTACATAGTCTTTAAGAGATTGATGCTGGGGTTTAATTTTAAAAAAGGCTCCTGCGTTTTGTCGCTAGTGCAAGCAATACATTCTAAAATGTTACTAACTGTTGTTTTTTACTGCCTTCTACTGGGATTTTGCATTATCTAGTTTGAAAACCTTTCAGAAAAGGTTATGAATTTGGAAAATATTGATGATTTTTTTTTAAACAGTGTTGTTATTGCTTTAAAAAAACGAATTAAAGTATTAGAGTTTTTTTGCATCTACATCTTAGTCAATTGCACTTAGCTTACTGTGTTTATACAGTATTAGAATATGTTAATGATGAATTTGGAGAAGATCTTTTCAAGTCCTGATTGTGAAAAATGATTGATGTCATCAAATAAGCATGCTGCACATAAATAACATCGCTCAGGATTAAACGAAAGGTTTAAACCTGAAAATGAAAACGTGTCCTTGTCATGATTACGTCACAATCGACACTGAACTACGTTACCCATCAGCCCCAGCATGTCACATGTCACTCGCACCTGTTACCACTAACCAGCATCAGCACCCTAACTTAAGTTCTGGGTTTTGTATGTTTCATCGATTTTTGTTGTTGTTTTTGTTGTGTGTGTCGTATGTGAGCACCACAGCCTCACTCAGTCTTTCATCATCTTTCAAGATTAAAAAGCACAGAAAGATTGAAGCTGCTGATGAGTACATAAGCTCTGACTTTGTCTCTCTGTTTAAATCCGACAGTATTCTGATGAATCTGACCTGCCCACAGACCCAATATCACACATTTAACCTGACCCCACGTTTACCTGCACCTAAACACGTCCTGATCATCACAAACAGGAGGCTAATCGAGGTCACTGTTAACTGAGCGCAACTGAGCATTATAACACATGCTTCAGTGTTTCGTATGATTAATCAGGTTCATACACTTTCAAATCATTAATGCTCTAATCCAGCCCTCCTTCCTCTGAGGAGGCTCCTGGGACAGAAGAATAAACCAGTTTGGAAAGAGGTGTACATAAAATCAGCACTTTTTTTTTTGCTTAATCAAAATGATGGCACATTGTGTGTGTGTGTGTGTGTGTGTGTGTGTGTGTGTGTGTGTGTGTGTGTGTGTGTGTGTGTGTGTGTTGAAACACACTTGTTATGGTAAAATGCTGTTAAAAAAGAAGCATTAACATCATTAAAGGATTAAGTTATAAAAGTCAAAACTGCTGTCTGACTGTTGTTAAACAAGAAGGAAACAATGATCTTTCTACTGAGCATATCTGTCTGTCTGTCTGTCTGTCAGACTGTCTGTCTGTATGGTTATCTGTCTAAAGGCATGTCTGTCTGTCTGTCTGTCTGAAAGTCTGTATGGTTATCTGTCTAAAGGCATGTCTGTCTGTCTGTCTGCCTGCCCGTCTGTCTGTCTGTCTGTCTGTCTGAAAGTCTGTATGGTTATCTGTCTACAGGCATGTCTGTCTGTCTGTCTGTCTGTCTGAAAGTCTGTATGGTTATCTGTCTAAAGGCATGTCTGTCTGTCTGTCTGCCTGCCTGTCTGTCTGTCTGTCTGTCTGTCTGAAAGTCTGTATGGTTATCTGTCTAAAGGCATGTCTGTCTGTCTGTCTGTCTGAAAGTCTGTATGGTTATCTGTCTAAAGGCATGTCTGTCTGTCTGTCTGAAAGTCTGTATGGCTATCTGTCTAAAGGCATGTCTGTCTGTCTGTCTGTCTGAAAGTCTGTATGGCTATCTGTCTAAAGGCATGTCTGTCTGTCTGTCTGAAAGTCTGTATGGTTATCAATCTAAAGGTATGTCTGTCTGTCTGTCTGAAAGTCTGTATGGCTATCTGTCTAAAGGCATGTCTGCCTGCCTGTCTGTCTGTCTGAAAGTCTGTATGGTTATCTGTCTAAAGGCATGTCTGTCTGTCAGTCTGAAAGTCTGTATGGTTATCAATCTAAAGGTATGTCTGTCTGTCTGTCTGAAAGTCTGTATGGCTATCTGTCTAAAGGCATGTCTGCCTGCCTGTCTGTCTGTCTGAAAGTCTGTATGGCTATCTGTCTAAAGACATGTCTGTCTGTCTGTCTGTCTGAAAGTCTGTATGGTTATCTGTCTAAACGCATGTCTGTCTGTCAGTCTGAAAGTCTGTATGGTTATCAATCTAAAGGTATGTCTGTCTGTCTGTCTGAAAGTCTGTATGGCTATCTGTCTAAAGGCATGTCTGCCTGCCTGTCTGTCTGTCTGAAAGTCTGTATGGCTATCTGTCTAAAGGCATGTCTGTCTGTCTGTCTGTCTGAAAGTCTGTATGGTTATCTGTCTAAAGGCATGTCTGTCTGTCTGTCTGAATGTCTCTCTGTATCTGTCTCTCTAAAGGACAGTCTAAATAATTGTCTTTCTAAAAGCCTGTCTGTCTGTCTGTCTGTCCAAATGTTTGAATGTTTGAAGGTCTGTCTTTCTGTCTGTCTGTCTGAAAGTCTGTATGGTTATCTGTCTAAAGGCATGTCTGTCTGTCAGTCTGTCTGTCTGAATGTCTGTATGGCTATCTGTCTAAAGGCATGTCTGTCTGTCAGTCTGAAAGTCTGTATGGTTATCAATCTGAAGGTATGTTTGTCTGTCTTTCTGTCTGTCTGTCTGAAAGTCTGTATGGTTATCTGTCTAAAGGCATGTCTGTCTGTCAGTCTGAAAGTCTGTATGGTTACCTGTCTAAAGGCATGTCTGTCTCTCTGTATCTGTCTCTCTAAACGACGGTCTAAATAATTGTCTTTCTAAAAGCCTGTCTGTCTGTCCAAATGTTTGAAGGTCTGTCTATCTGACTGCCTGCTTGTACGACTGAAGGTTAGTATTTTTTGTCTGAGACTCAGTTTTTCTGTCTGCCTGAAAGGCTGTCTGAAGGTCTGTCTGTCTGTCTGCAAAACTGTTTGTCATTAACCTAGTCTGTCTAAACAGCAACCTGTCTGTCTGAAAGGCTGTCTGAAGGCCTTAGGGTTAAGATTAGCAATTCTGACTGTCTGAACATCTACCTGTCTGTCTAAACGTCTGTATGTATATTTATCTGTCTGCATGAAAGTCTATGATAATGTTTTTTTGTCTGTCTGTCTGAAAGTCTGGCAGCTTTCTGTCTATCTATCTATATCTTTAAAATCTTTCTACCTAAATTCCTGTTTGCTGACTGGAGGTCAGCCTGTCTGTCTGAAATTCAGTATGTATATCAGTCTGTCTGTATGAACACCTAGCAGAATGTCTGTCTGTCTAAGATCTGTCTGTCTTTCTGAAAGTCTGTCTGAAGATCTGTCTAAAGGTCTGTTTGAAAGTCTGTCTGAAGGTCAGAATGTATATCTCTCTGTCAGTCTGTTTGAAAGTCTGTGTGTATGTTTGTCTGAGCATCTGCCTGAAAGTGGGTTTGTCTGAAAGTCTCTCTGCCTGAAAGCTTATCTATAAATCTGTTGCTCTTGCTCTCTCTCTCCCTCCCTCTCTCTCTCTCTCTCCCTCTCTCTCTCTCTCTCTCTCTCTCTCTCTGTCTCTCTCTCTCTCTCTCTCTCTCTCTCTCTCTCTCTCTCTCTCTCTGTCTCTCTCTCTCTCTCTCTCTCTCTCTGTCTCTCTCTCTCTCTCTCTCTCACACACACACACACACTCTCTTTGACTTGCCTGTCTGCCTATCTACCTTTTTCACATTTATTTTTCTACTTAGATAAGATGCTTTTATGTTTTATGCGCTATAAATAGAATAAAGGAGTAAAAGATTCAATGGAAGCAATTATAAAAAGGATAAAATCATAAAACATAAAAACTCACCGTAAAAAAATTGTATTGCACTATTTAGCTGCCATGTCAGTTGTGCAAAACATATGTGCAGGAATATACAGAATGTAAAGATGTGCTGAGAGAGGATGCATGTAATATGATAAGTGATTTTAAAGTGCAGCTCTTATACACGATGCACAGTATTATTACAGAACAGTTTAATAAGAGAGCGAATGATGGCTTGGGAAATGTTCTGCCTGCTTCTATGTCCTTTGCCATCAGTCTTAGAGCACTCAGGGAGAAGCTGTCGGTAAAGCAACTTCTGTGATATTTTTTTTCTTTCAGGTAATATTTTTAAAAGATATATATTATATATAATTATTATAGATTAAAAGATGTGTTTAAACTGAAGATCTTCACTCTGTCCAGGACATCATTCAAGAAATAAATCTCAACGGAGCCAATTAAGAAAAAACATAAGTTCAGTGATTTCTGATAGAAAAAAAATACACATTCAAGTTAAAATTTGATTACTTACAT
This sequence comes from Hemibagrus guttatus, assembly GCA_033459395.1. NCBI lineage: Eukaryota > Metazoa > Chordata > Actinopteri > Siluriformes > Bagridae > Hemibagrus > Hemibagrus guttatus. The sequence continues at coordinate 15,191,348 of JAUCMX010000014.1, read as the reverse complement.
ACATCACACAAGGTATGTCATGCAGTGAAATGCCTTTTTTATTATTGTTTTATTTATAATATATATATATATATATATATATATATATATATATATATATATATATATATATATGTAAGTAATCAAATTTGATATATATACCGTATTTATATTATACCACCGTATTTCAACAACTGTTTCATTTCATATGCTGCATTTAAAAAAAAAAGATTTATTTCACTTGCTTTTCATTTGCTACTCTACTTTGCACAGCTATTTCCACTTCATCTTATTAGATTTTATCTCATTTTTATTTTTCTCATTGTATTGCATTTTATTTTCATTTTTAAAAATCCCCCTTTTGACCCAATTAACTATATTCATTCATTCATTCATTCATTGCCTACATACATATATATATATATGGTGGCTTGGTGGCTTGGTGGCTTGGTGGCTTGGTGGCTTGGTGGCTTGGTGGCTTGGTGGCTTGGTGGCTTGGTGGCTTGGTGGCTTGGTGGCTTGGTGGCTTGCCTCACACCTCTGCCGTGTGTGTGGAGTTTGCATGTTCTCCCCATGCCTCGGGGGTTTCCTCCAGGTACTCCATGCAAAGACATGCATTGTAGGTTGATTGGCATCTCTAATTTGTCCGTAGTGTGTGAATGAGAGTGTGTGTGTGTGCCCCCTGCGGTGGGTTGGCACTCCGTCCAGGGTATATCCTGCCTTGATGCCCAATAATGCCTGAGATAGGCACAGGCTCCCCGTGACCTGAGAATAGATCGGATGAGTGGTAGGCAATGAATAAATGAATGAATGAATATAGTTAATTGGGTCAAAAGGGGGATTTTTAAAAATGAAAATAGAATGCAATACAATGAGAAAAATAAAAATGAGATGAAATCTAATAAGATGAAGTGGAAATAGCTGTGCAAAGTAGAGTAGCAAATGAAAAGCAAGTGAAATAAATCTTTTTTTTTTAAATGCAGCATATGAAATGAAACAGTTGCTGATGAAATACGGTGGTATGAATATATGATGACTGTGAGGAATACTTTTTATGACTAGCAGCAGAGGTTTCTAGGTAATGACATGATTATATAAAGCATGATGCACAAATAACGGACTGAAAGGTCACTTCTGTTGTTTTAATGTAAGCCACAATGGTATTGCCCTAAAAGATAACTCTCTGTACCCACTTGGCTGAGACTCTCCTGCTTAGTGACCTAAACTCGATTGCTGGAAACTCATCAAACTGCTGAGGTGGTTTAATATAAATGAAACTCTGCTCGCTCTACTGATTCTGATGCGGATGGGGAGTTTCAGGTCATAAAAGTTTTACAGGCACTCCGTAACCATTTCCGTCTGTACAGGAGGGCATCTGGCAGAACTGCATGCTCAAAACGAATGGTCAGGAATTAGCAGGAATTGCAGGCTGTCGGGCTACATCCCAAATTGCTTCTGTACTAAATAGCATCCTCCTGAGATCTGGGCCTGTTGTTAAATCCAATTTCGTCTTGCTATCTGTCACTACTAACACTGATAACTGCTGAAAATAGGCAATGTCTTGGAACATGAAGTAGATTGTGGGAAAAAGTAATTGGAAGACAACATGGGATCTAACAAGGATAAAAGAGTGTGCTGTGAACATGACCATACCAAAGATAAACTACAGGGTAGGACAGAGAAAACTATTACATAACTTAATTGGATTTGGTTTAATTAATTAAATAAAATGATCTCAGCTTTTTTTTTATTTAGTTTGCATTAAAAAAAACAATAATTCACTTATAGATGTCATGTTGATCTTTTGTCCTGTAAAAGTCTCTTTGCTGTGTCCTGAAATCCTAGAACTACAATTCAGTGATGTTTTTAGATCTATAAAGTTTATTATTTATAATGTTTTTTAGTTCTACAATGTTGTATCCAATGTTGAGTCCAATTGATGTCTGAGAGCACACTGAAAATCTTTTGGGGTTTTTTTTTCCATTTAAAATAACATATATAAAAGGTTTTAGGATTTTGAAATATTTAAAACGGGGGGGCACGGTGGCTTGGTGGTTAGCATGTTTGCCTCACACCTCCAGGGTTGGGGGTTTGATTCCCGCCTCCGCTGTGTGTGTGTGTGTGTGTGTGTGTGTGTGTGTGTGTGTGTGTGTGTAGTATGCATGTTCTCTGCGTGCCTTGGGGGTTTCCTCTGGGTACTCTGGTTTCCTCCCCCGGTCCAAAAACATGGTTGATTGGCATCTCTAAATTGTCCGTATTGTGTGAGTGAATGAGAGTGTATATGTGTGCCCTGCGATGGGTTAGCACTCCGTCCAGGGTGTATCCTGCCTGAGATAGGCACAGGCTCCCCGTGACCCAAGTATACATTGGATAAGCGGTAGACAATGAATCATCTTCTTCTTTCGGCTTTTCCCTTCAGGGGTCGCCACAGCGAATCATCTCTCTCCACCTATCCCTATCTTCTGCATCCTCAACACTTGCACCCACTAGCTTCATATCCTCATTTATACCATCCATATACCTCCTCTTTGGCCTTCCTCTTTGCCTCCTGCCTGGCAGCCCCATGTCCAACATTCTCCTACCAATATACTCACTCTCCCTCCTCTGAACATGTCCAAACCATCTTAATCTGGCCTCCCTAACTTTGTCCCCCAAACGTCCAACATGAGCTGTCCCTCTGATGTACTCATTCCTAATCCTGTCCAATCTTGTCACTCCCAAAGAGAACCTCAACATCTTCAGCTCTGCTACCTCTAGCTCTGACTCCTGTCTCTTCCTCAGTGACACTGTCTCTAAACCATACAGCATGGCCGGTCTCACCACTGTCCTGTACACCTTCCCCTTGATTCTCGCTGATATTTTCCTATCACACAGAACTCCCGACACCTTTCTCCACCCATTCCAACCTGCCTGCACTCGCTTCTTTACCTCTTTCCCACACTCTCCATTACTCTGGACTGTTGACCCCAAGTACTTAAACTCCTGTAGCTTCTTCACCTCTTCACCCTGTAACCTTACTGTTCCACATCCCTCCCTTTCATTCACACACATGTACTCAGTCTTATTACGACTGACCTTCATTCCTCTTCTCTCCAGCGCAAACCTCCACCTCTCCAGGTTTTCCTCCACCTGCTCCCTGCTCTCACTACAGATCACAATGTCATCTGCAAACATCATTGTCCAAGGAGACTCCTGTCTGACCTCCTCTGACAACTGGTCCATCACTATAGCAAACAGGAAGGGGTTCAGAGCCGATCCCTGATGCAGTCCCACCTCCACATTGAACTCCTCTGTCTGACCTACAGCACACCTCACCACTGTCCTGCTCCTCTCATACATGTCCTGCACCACTCTGACATACTTCTCCGCTACTCCTGACTTCCTCATACAGTACCATAGCTCTTCTCTTGGCACCCTGTCATACGCTTTCTCCAAGTCTACAAACACACAGTGCAACTCCCTCTGACCATCCCTATACTTCTCCATCAAAATTCTCAGAGCAAAAATTGCATCCGTTGTGCTCTTTCTGGGCATGAAGCCATACTGCTGCTCACAAATTTCCACTACCTTCCTTAACCTAGCTTCCACTACTCTTTCCCATACCTTCATTGTATGGCTCATCAACTTTATCCCCCTATAGTTACTGCAACTCCGCACGTCACCCTTATTCTTAAAGATCGGCACTAACACACTTCTTCTCCATTCCTCAGGCATCCTCTCACTCTCTAAAACCCTGTTGAACAAACCAGCTAAAAATTCCACTGCTGCCTCTCCCAGACACTTCCAGACCTCCACCGAGATGTCATCAGGACCAACTGCCTTCCCACTTTTCATCCTCTTCAAAGCCTTCCTGACTTCATCCTTTCTAATCTTATCTACTTTCTGTTCCACAGAGTTCACTCCTTCTACTCTTTTTTCCCTCTCATTTTCCTCATTCATCAGCTCCTCAAAGTACTCCTTCCATCTCCTCTGTACACTCTCCTCACTTGTGAGCACCCTTCCATCTCTATCCTTAATAACTCTAACTTGCTGCACATCCTTCCCATCTCGATCCCTCTGCCTAGCTAACCTGTACAAGTCCTTCTCTCCTTCTCTAGTGTCTAACCTAGTGTACAACTCGTCATATGCCTTCTGCTTGGCCTTAGACACCTCCCTCTTCACTCTGCGCTGTAACTCCTTGTATTCCTGTCTATTCTCTTCAGTCCTGTCCATGTCCCACTTCTTCTTGGCTAACCTCTTCCTCTGGATACTATCCTGAACTTCCTCATTCCACCACCAAGTCTCCTTATCTTCTTTCCTCCTTCCAGATGACACACCCAGCACCTTTCTCCCTGTCTCCCTGATCACTTCTGCTGTAGTTTCCCAGTCATCTGGCAGCACTACCTGACCACCCAGAGCCTGCCTCAACTTCTGTCTAAATTCCTCACAACATTCCTCCTTTTTCAGCTTCCACCACTTGGTTTTCTTCTCTATCTCTATCTTTGACCTCTTCGTCTTACAGACCATCAAAGTCATCCTACACACCACCATCCTATGCTGTCTAGCTACACTCTCTCCCACTACCACTTTACAGTCACTAATCTCTTTCAGATTGCCTCTTCTACATAGGATGTAGTCTACCTGTGTTCTCCTACCTCCACCCTTGTAAGTCACTCTATGCTCCTCCCTCTTCTGAAAATAAGTGTTAACCACACCCATGTCCATCCTCTTAGCAAAGTCCACTACCATCTGTCCTTCAAGGTTCCTTTCCTTAACTCCAAACTTGCCCATCACCTCCTCATCACCTGTGTTCCCCTCACCAACATGTCCATTAAAATCCGCTCCTATCACCACTCTCTCACCCGTGGGAATACTCTCCATAAGCGGTAGACAATGAATGAAAATATTTAAAACAATTTATTCACCATCCTATATTTGAATATTTAATATTCAAAATTCTGCACTATTTCTATTCCCCATTCAAAAGGTCAGATTTTCCTCTTGCCTAATCCTAATCATTTTTCAAAGACACTGATGAATTTTGTTTTAAAATGGATCATAAGGTTTTTGTCCAAACTTGTGGAGTCCGTGCCAGCTCGAGTGCACACGGTCATTAAAGCAGAAAGGGGACATGGCAAATACTAAGACACTCTGAAATTCATGTAAATATTTCAGAGATTCCACTTTTCACTCAAATTATTGCCAATAATATAATTTGTGATGAACATTGTAATAATTTTTACTAGTAGTCTAAGACTTTTGGACTCACTATATATCGACCCCTGACAGAGACATTCAAAGTAATATATCGTTAGACAACTGAACATCAAGTGTGTCCCACAGCACATACTTATGCACTATCCTGCACCATTTTAGTATTAATAGAGTGGGTAGTGTGTTAACCCTGAAGGTTCCAACAAAAAGAAGTCAACTTCAAGTACCTAGATGCATTTATTCAACCGAAATATAGAGTGTGGAATGTTGGACGCTTCATGCTCTCAATTCAGCTTTGCTTGCATCGTGTAAAAGGGGCAGGGCTACCAGGTGCTGACGCTGGATGAGAAAACATTTTCAGGATAGCTGACAAATGATTTTAAATTAGCCCACTATATGTGATTTATTTTTCAACATTTTAAAAAAGCATCGTATTCTGCTTAATCTTGCCGTATCACATTTGCCATATCACGCCTTATGCTTCCAGAAAAAAAACATAACTCCCATTTGTGAGCGCAGCTTCTTATGCTTCTCTCTGAAATAGTTTTATCATAAAGAACACTTTTTAAAAAAATGTAGTGGGACATTTCATAAAATGTGTTGAAACACACTTGTCACAATACATTTTCTAAAATATAGGGTGACTTGAAAGGTGACAGGGGATGACACAGTGATTGAGTGAGAACACTTAACAGTAACTCGAGAGACTCACTGTGTCAATTTAATCTTTCTACATTTTCCCAGAAGATTGAGAGGCATCAGAAAAAAAAGTTTCTTAAGGTTGACTTAAGCCGTCTAAAAGCCCTTTAAAGGCCTCAGTGGGCTTCTTGCAGAAATTGAAACACATCTTGGAGAACAGCTATTAAGTGTCAAGTAGGAGAGAAAGTAAATTCGAAAAATTCGAAATTGTTCCTCAGAAAGAGCATCTTCATACCTGCTCTGTCCTCGTCATCTTTCTCCTTCCTCTTCCTCCTCCTCTCGCTCCACTTATGTCCTGACAGCTGCCGTGACTGGGCCGGAGCCATGAAATCCATCATCCCACTTCACCACGCCACTCGCCCTGTCTGATCAATGATAGTGCTAATAATAACCGCCACACAGCCTCCTCCGGCTCACTGCTGGAGCCGCACGGCTTGGGGCCTTCGCTCCAGATTGCCCCATCCGATTAAGAGCCCATTACCAAACCTGTTTACTCATAAAAAAACCCTCAGGCTCAGACCCGCAATGTTTATGTGAGGTGACCTTCTGAAACTTCATTCAAGGCGATTTTTATTTCTCTTTCATATACAGTGCATTAAATGTTTAATACACTTCCAGCAGTTCTATGTCATACACATTATTTGTAATACTATCAAGAATTTTTTTTTTTTTAAAAAAGCTATATTAAATCAATATGCCTACAGATGACCATTGTAAGATTTAGAATTTATATTTTATCCCATTTATTTTTTACATTATATCGTCTCCCACTACAAAGAACTCGACACCACTGGCTTCAGTGGACCACGTCTGCAGTTTATTAAAGACGGGACAGGGATTAACGTCACACAAACACACTCAGTTCTTTGGTCCCGAAGTTCTGTTAACTGGTGATGTTGATGAAGATGACTTTTCCTGGAGATCTGCAACGGCTGATCCCTTGAGATCTGGGTCACGGCACCAATTTTGTAGCGGACTTCGTCTCCCGCCATAAAGAACTCCACGACACCACTGGCTTCGGTGGACCACGTCTGTCTCGCTTAAGTCCAGAACTGTTCTAACGAAATTTAACAATAAACTCTTTCTACATACAGTGTCTTATTCAACTTGTTTCTTTTCAATATGTGCATCAGACATCACATACAACACAACCTTATACACAATTCAATAATGTAAATATATTCTTAATATAACAAATATACCATACATATATACACATTTCTATATGTATATATATGTATTTCTACACACGCATATAATTTCACACTTTGAAAATAGAGAAAATTGTTTCAATCTAGGGGGGCACGGTGGCTTGGCACGTTTGCCTCACACCTCCAGGGTTGGGGGTTCGATTCCCGCCTCCGCCATGTGTGTGTGGAGTTTGCATGTTCTCCCCATGCCTCGGGGGTTTCCTCCGGGTACTCCGGTTTCCTCCCCCGATCCAAAGACATGCATTGTAGGTTGATTGGCATCACTAAATTGTCCGTAGTGTATGATTGCGTGAGTGAATGAGAGTGTCTGTGCCCTGCGATGGGTTGGCACTCTCCACTCAAGGGTGTATCCTGCCTTGATGCCCAATGACGCCTAAGATAGGCACAGGCTCCCCGTGACCCGAGAATAAATCAGATAAGCGGTAGACAATGAATGAATGAATGTTTCAATCTAACATTACAATGAAATATGATGGTATAGTGGTAATTCTCATTTTTCCGGTGCAATCACATACCTGCAGTTTATTAAAGGCAGGACAGAAATTAACGTCACACAAACACACTCTCAGTTCTTTGGTCTGTGAAGAGGTCCGAGAAGAGAGAAAAGTGAACCCCTGTCCCCATTAACACTGTAACTGCAGCTGAGTAACGACTCAAATACATGGCTACAAATATACAATTTAAGACATAAAATGACAATATAATTTTGACAAATTTAACTGCATGTTTTAAGAACATAATCCACCCTTTTAATTTTATTTAAGAAACAAAGTTAGCAGAAATATACCCCACCATTAAAAATGGCAGGGGTATATTTATAAATATATATATATAAATATACCCCACCATTAAAAACTGATATCAACAAAAATTTTAACTCAATCTGATATATTTTAACATCATGTCACGGAGCACATTTGCAGCGTACCTGTCTCACTCCAGTCCAAAACTGTTCTAATGAGAGCGAGACGCGATTGGACAATTCCCCCAGAGGAAGTGACATCACACAACATAAAACTCAATACATTATTTTAAAACAAAAATACACAGATTCCATGTACTCTTATAAAGTTATTAATAGTGTTATGCATAGCGAGAGATGAAAATAAAAATAAAATAATTAAAATTTATTCCTTGGAAAAATTTTAGTTTGATGGAATGGTCAAACTCAAAACACTACAATTATATTTCACAGTGCCATTAATTCTATTAATGTACTTATTCAATATATTATCTTTTATATTTTAAAAATAGTAAACATTGTTATTTAACAAAGAAAGACATAAGTGCTGATACTGTCAGGTTTTCAGAGGGAGTCGCCGGTGTCAGTTGTAGGACACAGCTGGAAATGTCCTCTTGTGCATGAGATACAGTATTTATTAAAAACGTACACCGGTCAGACATAACATTATGAGCACTGACAGGTGAAGTGAATAACACTGATGATCTCCTCATCATGGCACCTGTTAGTGAACCAGCATGTGAACATTTTGTCCTCAAAGTTGATCAAAGTCAAAAGTCAATGAAGCTTTATTGTCACTTCAACCAAATATAGCTGATGCAGTACATGGTGAAATGAAACAACGTTCCTGCTGGACCAGAGGTGCTACACAAACATGAAGATAAACTAAGGTGCAGAATTTTTAAACTAAACATACAACATGAGTGCAGGGAATGACAAGATAGTGCAGACAAACAAGACACATAACACCGACTGTGTGCAAAAAAAGAACAGTATTGTACAGTGAGTCTTCTTCTCCGTCTTCTTCTTTCGGCTTTTCCCTTCAGGGGTCGCCACAGCGAATCATCTCTCTCCACCTATCCCTATCTTCTGCATCCTCAACACTTGCACCCACTAGCTTCGTATCCTCATTTATTACATCCATATACCTCCTCTTTGGCCTTCCTCTTTGCCTCCTGCCTGGCAGCTCCATGTCCAACATTCTCCTACCAATATACTCACTCTCCCTCCTCTGAACATGTCCAAACCATCTTAATCTGGCCTCCCTAACTTTGTCCCCCATATGTCCAACATGAGCTGTCCCTCTGATGTACTCATTCCTAATCCTGTCCAATCTTGTCACTCCCAAAGAGAACCTCAACATCTTCAGCTCTGCTACCTTTAGCTCTGACTCCTGTCTCTTCCTCAGTGACACTGTCTCTAAACCATACAGCATGGCCGGTCTCACCACTGTCCTGTACACCTTCCCCTTGATTCTCGCTGATATTTTCCTATCACACAGAACTCCCGACACCTTTCTCCACCCATTCCAACCTGCCTGCACTCGCTTCTTTACCTCTTTCCCACACTCTCCATTACTCTGGATGCAGCGTGTGGAGTAAATTTCCATAATAGAGGGAAGAGAGACTCCGATGATCTTCTCAGCTGTCCTCACTATCCGCTGCAGGGTCTTGCAATCCGACACGGTGCAATTCCCGAACCAGGCAGTGATGCAGCTGCTCAGGATGCTCTCGATGGTCCCTCTGTAGAAGGTGGTCAGGATAAGAGGTGGAAGATAAGCCTTCCTCAGCCTTCGCATGAATTAGAGACGCTGCTGGGCTTTCCTGGTGATGGAGCTGGTGTTGAGCAACCAGGTGAGGTCCTCCGCCAGGTGAACACCGAGGAATTTGGTGCTCTTGACGATCTTCATGTTGGACCCATTGATGTTCAGTGGAGAATTGTCACTCTGCGCTCTCCTGAAGTCAACAACCATCTCTTTCATTTCTCCACGTTCAGAGACAGGTTAGGTTAGGTTGATGTGTTAGAAGCAGGAAAAATGGGCAAGTGTAAGGATTTGACAAGGGCCAAATTGTGATGGCTAGAGGACTGGATCAGAGAATCTCCAAAACTGCAGCTCTTGTGGGGTGTTCCCAGTCTGCAGTGGTCAGTATCTATCAAATAGTGGTCCAAGGAAGGAACAGTGGTGAACCGGCGACAGGGTCATGGATGTCCATGGCTCATTGATGCATGTGGGGAGTGAAGGCTGGCCCGTGTGGTCCGATCCAACAGACAAGCTACTGTTGCTCAAATTGCTGAAGAAATTAATACTGATCCTGATAGAAAGGTGTCAGATACACAGTGCATCATGGGTCAGGGCTGTTTTGGCAGCAAAAGGGGGACCAACACAATATCATAATGTTATGACTGGTCTGTGTATAATAATAATAATAATAATAATAATAATAATAATAATAATAATAATAATAATAGTGATTTTGCGTAAGTTGGGAGCAGAGAAAAGACACAGCACTGACACTAAAATTCCCTAATATTCTTGGTGATTATGGATAAGAAGGAATTACAATTGATAAATAGTTCAGGAAGACATTATCCTTTTTACATCATAGAATTATAGTTAAATAGCCACAGAGTAGCCTTTTCAAGGTGTTGGCTAACAAAAAATGAAAAAAATCTGAACAAAATTAAGAAAAAAAAAAAAAAAAAGAATTTCAGTTACAATACATCTTTGTAAAAGATTGTTCTGCATGATCTTCTTCAAATGCATAATTGAAATCTAATTTTCTATTGCAATTACTTCATATTTTCCAAGCTATGCTGTCACCTACATCACACGGAGTTACGGCTTTATTAAGATTCTGATTTACATGTAAGTTCACAGATCACTTTTTTTTAAATAGAGCTTCGCAAATAATAATATATACCTGTAATAATAACACCTGAAGACTGATGTTTTTTTTTCTTTAAACATCTACATTAAACCATTCTGATATTAAATGTACATTATAGAAAAAGTAGAAAATTAAATTATAAAAAAAAATAAAATCATATGTCCTTACTTTTTAAAGCGGTGCTGTGGAAAAAACATCTTAGGTCATAGCCTAAGGCTCAATTATCAGCTTTCTATCATGTCTAGTTGGACAAATGGGAGGCAAGAGAAACATTTCTTCATTACTGCTGGCATTTATTTAACACATGGATTATTATAATTCATTGCTTCTGATCAACAAACCGTTCATGTGAAGGTGTTCAGTCAAAGCTGATTATTATAAATAAATCAGTATTTTCTGACCTCTAGTCTGTGAGTGATTAGAAATGTGGCTGATGTGGATATGTTCTTGCAGCACTGATGTGGATGTGATGAAGCACAACCTTCGTTAAGCTTCATGGATTTTTAAGTGTCCATTCCTGATTGAAAAAAAGAGTCTCAAAGCTCGGTTGTTAGTGCTTCCTTAATAACCAACACTCCGCAATCATTCTGTCTCATCATGTAGAGCTCTACAATCAGATGGAGTGGATTTGCAGACTGAATGTTTTACTATTAAACTCGACCACAAACATGGACCAGACGCTCGAATCCAGCTTCACTGCGGCGTGTGACCCAATTACAGCACTCAAATAAAATCATCATTACAGCCTGGAGGGGAACCAGCAGCTCTTGCTTTTCCCTTTTCCATTATCAGTATCTCACCTCTGCATAGAAACTAACAGATCTTTAATCTTCTCTAAACAGCAAATTCAATTTCACTGACTTCATTCACTCTGTGGTCCATTTCTGTGAGGATAATGAATTTATAATGAACACTGCACAGCTCTGTGAAGTGCCGCTTTATTTATTCGCTGTCACAACTGTTCAAGTGCAGGAATCAACTGGTGTGATCATGCTTTGATATTGCTCTTACAGAAGAACATCACATACATTTCATGTGTGATTATGTAGAATGATACGTGATCACATGAAAAACGAAAAAAGCATTTCATGTCATTATATGTCAAGTGCTGAAAATGGACACGTGTATATACACACATAGTAACATCAGTGTAGCGTGGGTTCATGCAAAGAAGAATAGTCCATGTGAGAAAAACACATCACAAGAATAAATGAATCATGTGAAATAACCAACACCTCAAAACAAACCTAACACTGGAAACAAATGAATCATCTGTGAAAGGAAATAAACCGTGAAATAATATTTGTCAAAATAAATGAATTATAAGACTGAAAATAGTAAAAATGTCTTTTTAATATAATAATGTGAACCCACGGACAAAAAAATACAAAATCTCATGCAGTGCAAATATGTGCAACATAGCATGTTTATGTCTAATTCTATTTAAACCACATTTAAGTTGTTCATTTATTATTCATTCATTATTCAAGTGTAACATTCATGTGACTTTTCTGTAAGGACAATAGAGCAACTGTAATAACACCAGACTTCAAATTCTAAATGGCTGACTGACATTCAGTAGGAAATAACCACTTGTGGCTGACTGGGTGTTTTATTAAAAACAAATAATGACTGCATCCTCAGTTATGAATGAGACTTAAGATTTCGCTTATGTCAGGATGTCTCAATAAAGACAAGGACTTAATCTTAAGACACATGAAAAATAAATACATTTAGAGAGTCATGTCTTATATTTTTCATAAATCCCAGTTTTTTGAGTATGTCCACTTCTGGATTACAAGCTCAAATCTCATAGAACAGTTATTGACATGCATCTTATCTGCAGCTGCTTTTACTGTAAGCTAAATATCAATATCAAACTTTCTGTATGTACAACAATAGCAGCTCCTCCGAACAGCAGAGCTGCTTCTCCAGTAGGCTACAGCAGCTTCGCTGAAACAGAGCAAGGTTTAAGACCAGACTCAGCAAACGAGATCGGGGACCTATCTGGACAGTGGAGACGCTTAAACATGTCTACTGATTTTTCACAACAGAGTTTAATATAGTGTCACTGCACATTCTTATATTTACAGTTCTATTTACATTTATGACTTTTTTTATGACTACTATCCATTTTTTACATACACATTGCCACAACTTCTCATCACACATGTCTAACATATAGTTTCATACATGATAAATTGATATATTTTGTACAGTTAATCTGTACAGAAATCTGTAGTCTGTAACTAACAGGGAGTGTTACGGATATGTCTAGTTTTATTCCCTTATATTTGTAGTATATTGTTAGTTTATTGATACTCTGTCACATACACGCTTTCAAAAACAAATAGTGTCACACTAATGTTGAATCACTGTACTGCTTTATGTGACTTAATGAACAAAATGGTTTTCACAACATGCTGTAACAAATATTCAGTTCTACATAATCCAGTACATAAAACTCTTGTGAAAAAATGTATATAAAAATTTTAGATGTGTTTAACGGCCCCATCTTATTAAAACACTTTTAATAAATTTAAACTTGATTTTCTCAAAAACACAACTATGTATACATTGTTGCTCACATATGACGGTAGTACAAATTGTGCTGAATATGGTTTAATAAGGTTTTTGTGATTAATATGAACCAATGTCAGGGCATGTTAAAACAATTGCAGGATCCAAAATCTCACACTCCTAGGAGTTGAAGTCCTGTGAAATGTTAAGTCTTCATCCTCACTGTTGCTCTTGTGTTGTAGCTGTTTCCCCTAGGGGATTAATAAAGTACTGTCTATCTCTCTATCTATCCATACACCAGTGTGATTTAACCAATTCTACCTCTACACCAGTATATGTATAAGAGTAATACACCGATCAGGTATAACATTATGAGCACTGAGAGGTGGAGTGAATAACACTGATTATCTCCTCATCATGGCACCTGTTAGTGGGTGGGATATATTTGGCAGCAAGTGAACATTTTGTCCTCAAAATTAATGTGTTAGATGCAGGAAAAATGGGCAAGCGTATGGATTTGAGCGAGTTTGACCACGGCCAAATTGTGATGGCTAGACGACTGAATCAGAGCATCTCCATAACTGCAGCTCTTGTGGGTCCAAAAGTGGTCCAAGGAAGGAACAGTGGTGAACCGGCAACAGGGTCATGGGCGGTCAAGGCTCAGAAGAAGTTAATGCTGGTCCTGTTACAGGTCAGGGCTGTTTTGGTAGCAAAAGGGGGACCAACACAATATTAGGCAGGTGGTCATAATGTTATGGCTGGTTGGTGTACATAATAAATAACTATACCTTTTTTAAAAATAAATCGATTCATGTTGAAGGTCTGTATTCACAGTAGTCTAAAGAATTTACAACATACCAACTTTCCATGTATTGAAAATACTCCACGCCACCTAAAGCAGGGATCGAATCAAGATCTCAACAGTAGTCTCGATCGCCTGCAGTACAGAGATTCAGACCCATATACAGGCTAAAAAAACAGCTAAAAACAGGCAGCTTTATTAACATAAAACAAAACTAACACGACAACACAACTTGATCAAGATACAAAACAAATGAAGCATTGGTAACGAAAACATGACTACTACATAGATACCTGGAATCACAAAAAAAGGGACAGAAAAGGGCTGGTATATATAGGACAAAACGTTAGGGAAAATGGGGAACAATAAGAAGCGTGTAGCATGACACACATGAGGAAAACATGAACAAAAAGCAGGCTACAGTGAAACAGCTGCCAGCACTCCCTCTGCTGGTATGGCAGAGAAGTGTCCCAGTAGCTCTTGACACTTTGTGGTTGTAGTTTGAATCCCTTGAGTACCAAGCTGTCTTTGAGCAAGGCTCTTAACCCTCAATTGCTCAGTAGTATAAAAGATATAAATGTAAGTTGCTCTGGAAAAGGGTGTCGGCCAAATACAGTAAAACAAATTATGGTGTGAAGCTTTTATTGTCATTTCAACCATTTATAGCTGATGCAGTACATAGTGGAATGAAACAATGTTCCTCCAGGACCACAGAGCAACATAACCTACACAACACAGAGCTACACACTAAAAAGTTAATCTGGCCACATAAAGTGAATAGTGTGCAACCCAGTGTAAACAAAAACATAAATAAAAGACAGTGTAGACAGACAACACAATACGCTACAGGACAGATGCATGTCAATCTAATTCAGATAGTGTAGTGGTTCATCCCATACAGAGCTTTTAAGACACTCACAATATGCTTGTTCCAGGATGTTGATTTTCAATATATAGAATGAAGGTGCTGCTATAAGTGGCATACAAACCTTTTTTTCAGACTGGGTTGTCCCTCATAAATAACCAACCAACAAAGAAACAAAAAAAAAACAGAGAAAACAGGCCAACAGTACAGAAACCCACAGTACATGTTCAGTATAGTGCTTTCCCAAATCACTTGTCTAATGGCCCTCATGGAAAGTATGAAGTGTTTCCAGATGGCCATCGTTTCACTGTTGACCTGCTGCTCAAACTGATGCTGAAGAGCAAATTACTGGGCAATTATAATTAGCACCAAGGTTATTTTTAAAGTGTTAGATTGGCACTTTATTATAGAAATGTTTTTGGCACTTAACTATAGATATTTCTTTGCACTTATAATTTTTTGGCCTTTTTTTGTAATTTTTCCAAAGGAGACTTTTGGTGTGTCTACTTCACAATCCTGATCTCAAAATATTCTCTATTTATTCTCATAACATTCTCACCAGCTAAAAATGACTATCATGAGATGGGGGGACGAAGCTTCCACGCGTCAGTTAACACTGTAGATGCAAATGTTGAGCCGTTCATTTTGATTACAAAAAAAGACAACCTTTTTTAAATGCGGTGCTCCTGCACAAAATGCAGGAATGTTGACAAAATATGGTATTTGGCATCTCACCCATCACCTGCACCACCCTGCAGTTCCTACATTCACACGTGTAGTGACTTGCAGTGACAAACTGACCAGAGATCATTCATTTTCAATAAGCGCTTGAGATTTGCGTTGACCTGAACGACAGCAGTCATTGGTGACTGGATGTGGGCATGTCCAGCGATGCAACAAAGTTAAGCAAATATGAAGTGACTACCAGTGGGAGTGAAGACAGTAGACAGCGCATGATCCATGACAAAGAGCACAAATTACTTCTCCTTCATCTTCCTTGATATGACGCAGATATACGCTGCTGAATTTTAGACACAAACACCAAATCTCCCTCCAAAACGTTTCGTTTTACAGCAAGAAAATGCTAGTTGCACCACCCACTGATAAAATTATTAACATGGCAACCAATTGTAGGAACGCCTACTGACGATTTCATAGTACAAAATGAATGTAGCTTAATTGCGTTTTAAAAAATGAGGGTGACTTTGACATTTTGTGTCTTGTTTAGTTGAATATCCTCCTTTAATTCTTTTCAAACTTTTACTACCAGGTCAAAGAAAAAACGTGCATAATAATTTTTTTTCTGTTTCTAGCAGCAGCATGAGTTGAATGCCATTTTCTCAAAATTCTGACATTTGCCATAATTGTGACTTTTTATCTTGAAATAATGACTTATTATCACAAAGTAATTACCTTTTTCCCCCACAGGTATTACTTATTATCAGTGGTGGAACGTAACGAAGTAATAATTTTGCCCACGTTTCTTGGCCACATCCCTAATGAAAATCAGTGTGTGATTAGAGACAGACGTCTTTGGCATTGAGACTCTTTCTTGTACTTTCACCTTTGGACATTTAAGTGGATTTAGCTGTTTGTACCATTTCACTCTAACTTGAATTAAGAATTAGAAGATTTACTTTCATTTTTACTGATTAGACCGATTAGCATTTCCACTTTTATTTGAGTTTTCTGTACGACTTCCACTTTGGGGAATGTGCTATTACATTAAAATAATCACAGCACACAGTCACTCGGTGTTTTACTGTAACTGCACAGTGTTTATTACTTAAATAAGTAAGCCAAAAGCAAAACATTTATCAACATTAAGGAGCCTTCGTGGTGCCTCTGTGGGAATCCTTAATGGTTCTATGTGGAAGCCTACAACAAGATGTTTCCCTGTTTATTTTCTTAATTATCAAATGAACCGTTAAAGAAAGAAGCATTTTTCAAGCATGTATCTAAAATGTTAAAATAATACCACTTGAGTTAATACAATACTACAGTAACCTGGGAAATGAGAACATATTACAGTTCATCTTAATGAATGACCTTGATACATCGCAAATTATAATATAAAATAAAATTGTGATGCACTTTCTTTCATCCTCTTTCGTTTGCTCTTTTTCTGCTTTAAATGTTGAGGTAAAACAGTTCCTGATGGAATGCTATCATCCCTCCAGCTGATAACTACAATGGAGGCTCAAAGCTCTGATAGGAGACTGGAAAGGGAAAAATAGATGTATTTCCATCCATCTTTTTCTCCTCTTATCAGCCAGCATTAGTCTCCACCCATTGCCAGGCAGACCCATCCCCTCCCACACCCACCTCCCATGAAAAACCCCCAAGGCTTCCCCTCCACCAGATGGGCTGTTTAACTTTCCATTAAAAGTCTGGCTGTACACACAGGGCCAAGGGCATATCAGAGACCTGTTACACTTTACAGCTTTAGTTTTAAAAAGTCAACAGTGTAATGATGTAGCAGTTCAGCCTTAAATAAAAATGTCTCCAGAGTTCTCTCTTATCACATATATAGTCAAGAAGCTGAGATGTGTTTGGTGTCTGAAGTTTCTTCTTCAGACACCAAACTTCTTTCTTCTTTAGTTTTTCATTGCTAAGCCTAATATGCTAATGGCTAATATGTAATAAAAGTTTACAGCCTGCATCATAAAAACTGCATGTCTGAGTCACTAATTATCACAAATGAATCTTTTTACATAACATCTAACAAAGTAGTTGAGATGTGATGTTAAGGATCTCTGAAATTATGCCGAATGTACACTGATCAGGCTTAACATTATGACCACCTGCCTAATATTGTGTTGGTCCCCCTTTTGCTGCCAAAACAGCCCTGGTCATGCACTGTGTATTCTGATACCTTTCTATCAGAACCAGCATTAACTTCCTCTGTTGGATCGGACCACACAGCCCAGTCTTCACTGAGCCTTGGACCACTTTTGGTAGATACTGACCACTACAGACCAGGAACACCCCACAAAAGTTGCAGTTTTGGAGATGCTCTGATCCAGTGGTCTAGCCATCACAATTTGGTCCTTGTCAAACTCACTCAAATTCTTATGCTTGCCCATTTTTCCTGCTTCTAACATGTCAACTTTTAGGACAAACTGTTCACTTGCTGGGGGGTACAGTGGCTTAGTGGTTAGCCTCACACCTCCAGGGTTGGGGGTTCGATTCCCACCTCCGCCATGTGTGTGGAGTTTGCATGTTCTCCCTGTGCCCTGGGGGTTTCCTCCCCCAGTCCAAAGACATGTGTGGTAGGTTGATTGGCATCTCTAAATTGTCCGGTGTGTGTGTGTGTTGATAGGTTGGCGCTCCGTCCAATGATGCCTGACACAGGCTCCCCGTGGCCCGACAATATTTTGGATAAGCGGTAGACAATGAATGAATGAATGTTCACTTGCTGCCCAATATATCACACCCACTAACAGGTGCCATGATGAGGAGATCATCACTTCACCTGTCAGTGCTCATGTTATGCCTGATCGGTGTCTTTGAAGTCATGTGATCATTCAACAAAAGCTGATCACATGTTGGCACATCATTCATAATTACTTTCTGATTTCATATGACCCTATGTAATTTAATTTGAATGTCTGATGAAAGTATAAATTGAAGCTGTGTGTTTATAACTGTCATTAGGAAAGGTATTTTTTTTACACAATTACTTTTAACGCACATAATTTTCCCTGCATTTTTCTTAAACCCCCCAACTTTCTAGTAGTAATATAAACATTTTCAGCAAGTTGCAAATGAGTTATTTGAGTTTGTGCAAAATGAGGGTGCACACTATAATATATTTCCTGAAAAAATGTAGCTGTGGTTCAACAGACAGCAACATTTCTCAGTTTTGTTTTAAGTTCCTAATTTGCATTTTTATTTTGTCTCTATTGGACCTGCACACTACATTGATGAAAGAGATTTTTATATAAGAATGTACATGTTTTGTTGTATTGTACTAGCCTTTATTTTAATATATACCCCTATTTGGACAGGATTTGATTTACAGCTGCGCTAGGGTAATACTCTGTGTATTTATTTCCATCCCGGTAGCTATGTCATGTGATTTTCTTCCTCCTCCTGTAAGAAACTTTTGGTTTTTCAGCATATTCAGCAATGGTCTCATCATTTTAGCTCAGTTTTGTCTGAAAGAGTGCCATCACTTTATCATGGAACGATCATTAAGAGAGTCATTAATATGAAGGGAGAAACAGAAGCTTATCTATATGATCTGACCCGATGTTTTTGGAGATGTTTTTGTTTAGTCTGCACTTTGCTCTTATAATAAACAAGATGTTGGAGCATTCACCCACTAAAGCAAGTGAGGTCATTCACTGATGTTAGGTGAGGAGGTCTGAGGTGCAGTCAGTGTTCCAGTTCATCCCAAAGGTGTTCAGTGGGGTTGAGTCAGAGTCAGGGATCTTTGCAGGATACTCGAGTTCGATCACTGCATACTTGGCAAGCCATGTCTGTGTCAAAATATCCCTACTACCTTAATAAACAGTTGCTGAATTCTAGTAGTGTATCTAGTGGTACGTAATTAACAACATACATAAAGAGTAGGTGAGAACTCTTACTCTTACTTGAGATACCCTTGATAGATAGATAGATAGATAGATAGATAGATAGATAGATAGATAGATAGATAGATAGATAGATAGATAGATAGATAGATAGATAGATAGATAGATCAGATACACTGATTATCTCCTCATCATGGCACCTGTTAGTGGGTGGGATATATTAGGCTGCAAGTGAACATTTTGTCCTCAAAGTTGATGTGTTAGAAGCAGGAAAAATGGGCAAGCGTAAGGATTTGAGCGAGTTTGACAAGTTAATGCTGGTTCTGATAGAAAGGTGTCAGAATACACAGTGCATGACCAGGGCTGTTTTGGCAAAAGGGGGACCAACACAATATTAGGTGATCATAATGTTATGCCTGATCAGTGTATACATACACATACGTATATACACAAAAATATATGAAGAAAGAAGAAAAACCTTAAATATAAGATACAATAAGTTAAATTAAATGTAGCAGTGCAGATATGAAACACAGTTGTGGATTTAACATATATAATCAGTCTATATCTACATCAGTATTTACATTACAGTACACATATACAAACTGGCAGCAGATAATAAATATGAAGTACTGTGAGAGTCTAGAAAATAGCGTTAATAGTTGTAGTAGTGCAGTGTGATAGTGTTATCACCTGTCACACACAGGTGAACTATTGTACAATGTTAGGAATAACCTCCTGTAACGTTCTCTGTGACAACGAATCTGAATTTGACTCTTAGTAGTGTGTTGTGGAGCAAGTGAGACAGATTGTCCATGATGGAGAGCAGTTTATTCAGGAGCATTACCTCCTGCTCCTCACTGACTCAAATGTCTACAGTTTGTATCCAATGATAGATCCAGTCTTGCTAATTAGCTTGTTAATCCTTTATGGAGCTCTCTTTCTGCTCAGAGGTATTGTCATGCTGGAACAGTGTGGAAAAAATATCTTTGTATAACACTAAAACAAATCTGTCTGACTCTAGCCTATTAATACTTTACCTTTTTATCTAACTCCAACTCCACACTGACCTGACTAACTCAGCTTCATGAGCAGACTTTAACTAAGAAAAAGCCAAATACTTCAGACTGCATGATGGCAGAGGTGAGGTTTATTGTAGTCAGCGCTGAGAATTACAAGGTGCTCAAATTACAAGGTGCTCACATGGAACATCTCATCAACCCCATGAAACTCAGCTTCCAAGCTCAGTGTTTATATCCATGTTTCTTATCACACATGACATCAGCCTAACTCCTCAAGTCAAAATGCTCCACCTATTTTTCTTTTGTGGACTTTTCCAGGACATTATTATATTCTAATTTTACATTATTTTCCATTCAGCTTTAATATAAAATATATATAAAATGGGAGTCTTATCCCTATCATTATGTTTTGGTTTTTTAACATTTTTTCAGTGTGAAACATTTTCATGTTAAGAAGACATCATGGGTATGTCAGAGTCACCATCCCTTTTCTATGTTAATGTTTATTCTAAGCTTATAGCTAATTTATGTATTTTGAATTAATTTATGTTTTAGCTTTGACCTGGGGTGAACTTGATCTTCCCAGACCTTTTATCAATGTGCTTCAACAAAGCACTGATTCTCCCAGACTTAAGCTGCAGGTGTCTCACAGATCTAACACTGCTCTGAGTGGACTACCTGATCTTGACCTCAACTTCAACTTTACTTTACTTGTACAACTTTAACTTCGACAAGACTTGCAACACCAAGAATGCTACTGCTAATTCATTAGCTACACAAAGACTATTCATGCCTAGCAGACACGCACAAACAATGTGTCCTTCTTGTGAACCTTACTTCATTAAACCAATAACAGAAATGGTGTTCAAAACTACTCATGATGTCACGTCATCCTTTTACAATCACACAAATTCATATAGGCCTAAAAAATTATCCCACAACAGGCATGAGCCTCATGGTTCTAGTGAAGGGAAATCATAATCCTACAGCATACAAAGACATCTGTAACTTAGTGGCAACAGTTTTTATGAAGGGCCACATATGGATGTAGATGTCAGGTGTCCACAAACTTTTTGCCATGTAGTGTATTTGTTTCTTTACTTCACTACCATCAGAATTTCCTTTATCAGTTTAATACAGACTTTAGAGTCCTAATGAATCAGAACAATATTTCTATCAGTAAAAATGTTTAATCCAATATTAAATCCACTACACCGATTTTACAAGCAGGTATGATGAAATGATGGATGTTCTGGAAGACATGAAACATGAAAACCGCTGTCACTTTATCTTTGTTCTGTCTTTTCTCTGAGACTGAAAAGAAAGAGTACGACGCCACAAATTGATGAACTTGGTCGTGACAGATGCAGCTGGTATAAAGTCTGACTTTTATGAGCATATGCCATAATATCATGAGGGTAATGTGCTGTAAAAAATTTATAATCTAATAATATGAACCTACCACCATGTGTGACACCAACTCAAAAACTGGATTGCTCATCCTGTGTTCATGCTGTATATAGTCATCAATAGTCAGCTGTAGACCTGTAAGACCTTTATTATGAAGGAGATGTGAAAACGTTTTATTACATGACTTCAAAAACAAATCCTGTCCAAATAGACACCAGAACACAAAAGGAATTCCTTGCACATCCTGTACTTGTAAAAGGAGTGTGTGAGTGTGGAGCTCTTTGATGGACAGGATTTCACGGTATGTATTCCTGCCTTGTGTTCCAGATCCACTGTGACCTTGATCAGGAGTGAATTCATATAAAATACACCTTTACTACACAAGTGATATCCGGCTCCAGCTCAAAAACCTTGTGACATCTCTGGCAGTGGTGGAAGGAATACAAAACAGGCTGACTTGAGTAGAAGTGCTGCTGCTGTAGTAATAATTCACATGGAGAAATGTAGTGATCAAGAAAATTATCCAAATAAGATTAACTAAGCCAGTGATTAAAAATACATAAATAATGACATAACATTTTTTTCTTGTTAATTTTCCACCTCCATTATCAACAGTATACTTAGGTCATTTTAGCTGATAAACAAACTAAGGTTAATTAGGATCCTATCATTAGCAAGCTAGTTTATGTCAAATAATACATGTTTCCAGGAAAATCCAGGTAAAAATTATTTAAATAGATGCCTATAACTCATTAACCTGAACATTTCCCAAAAGCACTTCTTCTTCTTCTTCTTTCGGCTTTTCCCTTCAGGGGTCGCCACAGCGAATCATCTCTCTCCACCTATTCCTATCTTCTGCATCCTCAACACTTGCACCCACTAGCTTCGTATCCTCATTTATACCATCCATATACCTCCTCTTTGGCCTTCCTCTTTGCCTCCTGGCTGGCAGCTCCATGTCCAAAATTCTCCTACCAATATACTCACTCTCCCTCCTCTGAACATGTCCAAATCATCTTAATCTGGCCTCCCTAACTTTGTCCCCCATATGTCCAACATGAGCTGTCCCTCTGATGTACTCATTCCTAATCCTGTCCAATCTTGTCACTCCCAAAGAGAACCTCAACATCTTCAGCTCTGCTACCTCTAGCTCTGACTCCTGTCTCTTCCTCAGTGACACTGTCTCTAAACCATACAGCATGGCCGGTGTCACCACTGTCCTGTACACTTTCCCCTTGATTCTCGCTGATATTTTCCTATCACACAGAACTCCCGACACCTTTCTCCACCCATTCCAACCTGCCTGCACTCACTTCTTTACCTCTTTCCCACACTCTCCATTACTCTGGACTGTTGACCCCAACTACTTAAACTCCTGTACCTTCTTCACCTATTCACCCTGTAACCTTACTGTTCCACTTCCCTCCCTTTCATTCACACACATGTACTCAGTCTTACTACGACTGACTTTCATTCCTCTTCTCTCCAGCGCAAACCTCCACCTCTCCAGGTTTTCCTCCACCTGCTCCCTGCTCTCAATACACATCACAATGTCATCTGCAAACATCATTGTCCAAGGAGACTCCTGTCTGACCTCCTCTGACAACTGGTCCATCACTATAGCAAACAGGAAGGGGCTCAGAGCTGATCCCTGATGCAGTCCCACCTACATTTACATTTACATTTCTGGCATTTGGCAGACGCTCTTATCCAGAGCGACGTACAAAAGTGCTTTAGTTCTCAGTCACTGAATACATTAACACTGGTTCAATAGGACACAAACTTGGGATACCATTAGCCTAAACACTGAGTTGTTTTTTTTGTTTTTTTTAAACTTTGTAACATAATACATAAACAGGGAAAAATAAGAGCTAGTTTAAGTACTTCAGGAAGAGGTAAGTCTTCAGTTGCCGTTTGAAGATGGTCAGAGACTCGGACGTACGGATACCTAGGGGAAGTTCGTTCCACCACCTCGGTGCCAGAACAGAGAAGAGTCTAGATGTATACCTACCTTTTTCCCTGAGAGATGGTGGGACCAGTCGAGCAGTGCTAGTGGATCTGAGTGAGCGAGGTGCAGTGCGAGAAGTGATGAGAGCTTTGAGGTAAGATGGCGCTGGTCCATTCTTGGCTTTGTAGGCAAGCATTAGTGTTTTGAATCTGATGCGTGCAGCTACCGGAAGCCAGTGGAGGGAACGCAGCAGTGGGGTGGTGTGGGAGAACTTGGGCAGGTTGAAAACAAGTCGTGCAGCTGCATTTTGGATCATTTGCAGTGGGCGAATTGCGTTCAGAGGTAGACCTGCCAGAAGAGAGTTGCAGTAGTCCAATCTCGAGATGACCAGAGATTGAACAAGCACCTGAGTAGCCTGTGTGGACAGAAATGGCCAAATCCTTCTGATGTTGTACAGAAGAAACCGACATGAGCGTGTCACATTAGTGACATGGGAGGAAAAGGATAGTTGATTGTCCATGGTTACCCCAAGGTTGCGAGCAGTGGCTGAAGGGGAAATCATGGAGTTGTTCAGAGATATCGGGAGGTCTTGGGCTGGGGATGAATCACCTGGGATGATCAGCAGCTCAGTTTTGCTGGGATTGAGTTTCAGCTGATGAGCGGTCATCCAAGATGAAATGTCCGCCAGACACGCTGAGATCCGAGCAGAAGCCGTGGCATCTGAGGGAGGGAAGGAGAAGATAAGTTGGGTGTCATCGGCATAGCAGTGGTATGAAAGATCCACCTCCACTTTGAACTCCTCTGCCTGACCTACAGCACACCTCACCACTGTCCTGCTCCTCTCATACATGTCCTGCACCACTCTGACAAACTTCTCTGCTACTCCTGACTTCCTCATACAGTACCACAGCTCTTCTCTTGGCACCCTGTCATACGCTTTCTCCAAGTCTACAAACACACAGTGCAACTCCCTCTGACCATCCCTATACTTCTCCATCAAAATTCTATACCATCAAAATTCTCAGAGCAAAAATTGCATCTGTTGTGCTCTTTCTGGGCATGAAGCCATACTGATGCTCACAAATTTCCACTACCTTCCTTAACCTAGCTTTCACTACTCTTTCCCATAGCTTCATTGTATGGCTCATCAACTTTATCCCCCTATAGTTGCTGCAACTCTGCACGTCACCCTTATTCTTAAAGATCGGCAATAACACACTTCTTCTCCATTCCTCAGGCATCCTCTCACTCTCTAAAACCCTGTTGAACAAACTAGTCAAAAATTCCACTGCTGCCTCTCCTAGACACTTCCAGACCTCCACCGGGATGTTGTCAGGACCAACTGCCTTTCCACTTTTCATCCTCTTCAAAGCCTTCCTGACTTCATCCTTTCTAATCTTATCTACTTTCTGTTCCACAGAGTTCACCCCTTCTACTCTTTTTTCCCTCTCATTTTCCTCATTCATCAGCTCCTCAAAGTATTCCTTCCATCTCCTCTGTACACTCTCCTCACTTGTGAGCACCCTTCCATCTCTATCCTTAATAACTCTAACATGCTGCATATCCTTCCCATCTCGATCCCTCTGCCTAGCTAACCTGTACAAGTCCTTCTCTCCTTCTCTAGTGTCTAACCTAGTGTACAACTCGTCATATGCCTTCTGCTTGGCCTTAGACAACTCCCTCTTCACTCTGCGCTGTAACTCCTTGTATTCCTGTCTATTCTCTTCAGTCCTGTCCATGTCCCACTTCTTCTTGGCTAGCCTCTTCCTCTGGACACTATCCTGAACTTCCTCATTCCACCACCAAGTCTCCTTATCTTCTTTCAGCACCTTTCTCCCTGTCTCCCTGATCACTTCTGCTGTAGATTCCCAGTCATCTGGCAGCACTACCTGACCACCCAGAGCCTGCCTCAACTTCTGTCTAAATTCCTCACAACATTCCTCCTTTTTCAGCTTCCACCACTTGGTTTTCTTCTCTATCTTTGACCTCTGCTTCTTACAGACCTTCAAAGTCATCCTACACACCACCATTCTATGCTGTCCGGCTACACTCTCTCCCACAACCACTTTACAGTCACTAATCTCTTTCAGATTGCCTGTTCTACATAGGATGTAGTCTACCTGTGTTCATCTACCTCCACTCTTGTAAGTCACTCTATGCTCCTCCCTCTTCTGAAAATAAGTGTTAACCACAGCCATGTCCATCCTCTTAGCAAAGTCCACTACCATCTGTCCTTCTAGGTTCCTTTCCTTAACTTCAAACTTGCCCATCACCTCCTCATCACTTGTGTTCCCCTCACCAACATGTCCATTAAAATCTGCTCCTATCACCACTCTCTCACCCGTGGGAATACTCTCCATCACCTCATCTAATTCACTCCAGAATCTCTCTTTCTCCTCTAACTCACAACCTACCTGTGGGGCATAACCACTAACAACATTCAACATCACCCCTTCAATCTCTAACTTCAGACTCATCACCCTGTCTGACACTCTCTTCACCTCCAGAACATTCCTCACAAACTCCTCCTTCAGGACCACACCTACACCATTTCTCTTACTATCCACACCATAATAAAACAGCTTGAATCCTGCTCCTATACTACGAGCCTTGCTACCCTTCCACCTGGTCTCCTGTACACACAGAATATCCACCTTCCTTCTCTCCATCATATCAGCCAGCTCTCTACCTTTCCCTGTCATAGTACCAACATTCAGAGTTCCTATTCTCAGTCCTACACTCTTACCTTTCCTCTTCTCTCTCTGTCTGTGCACTCTCCTCCCTCCTCTACTTCTTCGACCAACAGTAGCCCAATTTCCACCGGTGCCCTGTAGGTCAACGGCGCCGATGGCGGTCGTTGTTAACCCGGGCCTCGACCGATCCGGTATGAAATTCAGAGTACTGACGATTCGCATGGTTAAATTTGGCAATGTTTTACGCCGGATGCCCTTCCTGACACAACCCTCTCTATTTATCCGGGCTTGGACCAGGCACACAAGTCACTGGACTGTGACCCCCATGGCTAGATTATTTCCCAAAAGCACTTATTGATATAAATTGTAAGGACATCTTAGGCTAATAAAGACCTTTTATAAAGTAAAGCATCAAATGATCTGGCTAGCTCATCTAGCTCGCTCAGCTAGCTAAAAGCTTACCTTTGTATGTTTCTGGAGGTTGGATGCTGAGCTGTGAAATGCTGATATTGCATAATTTGCAGATTATCATAAAGGATTTAAAAAAAGATCTGATAAATTGGGGCTGGGATGTTCATCTGTCTCCACGCAGACATTGTTGCTGCTGACTAAGCATTTGGCACCTGAAGTGTAGACATTTGGCAAGAAACTGCTTTATTTTCGATTGGGTCTGGAAATTGAATTATATCAAATTTGCACACACTGTTTTTTAAATGGTGCAGTGGGTAGAGCTGCTGTCTCGCAGTTCCATGGTCCCTGGTTTAAGCTTGGGATCTGTTTGATCCAGGTTACTGTCTGTTTGGATTTTCATATGTTTACTCAAATAAAAGTACCATCATTTAATTATATTTTTTATTAAAGTGAAGCAAGTACTCAAGTACTATAAATAGAGTACATTACTTTCCACCCCAAAAAGTAAAAAAAAAAAAAAAACTGCAGCTCAGGCACAGATATGAATTGATTTAGTTAAGCCGAGATTTAAAACAAAGAACATTTGGATTCAGTGATAATCGCATTCTATCCAATCACTGAACTGACTATATAAAGATAAAAATAAAGATGCCTTTGATTAATGTTGGTTATGTCACAGAGAGAGAGCGAGAGAGAGCGCGAGAGAGCGAGAGAGAGAGAGAGCAAGAGAGAGAGAGCGAGAGAGAGAGAGAGAGAGAGAGAGAGAGAGAGAGAGAGAGAGAGAGAGAGAGTTTGATAATAGTACTTGTCTGTATCTGATATTTTATTCATAAATAAATTGTTCAGTGCTGTTCATTTCTGGATACTGATTTGTCAGGGGATGATTTAATTTTAGCAGCAGCTCTGACAATAATGCAGCTGCAAATCAAGGTTTACCGGGTATTACGTTTCTTGTTAACCATCTGCTATTGTTTTTAGATATTTACAATGAACAAAGAATAAAGAAAAATATATAATTGACATCATGAGGCTGTCTGTAAGGACATGATTATTTAACACCCATGAAAGGAGTCTCCAGTGTCAGGGTTTTGTAACAATCAGATATAAATGTGTAGCTTTGCGTTTTCTGAAATGAAAAAGTCTTCAGGATTCTGTGTGGTTTCTGGGTAACTTTTTGTTTTTTGTTAACTTTAAGAGTGAGGAAAAATGAGAGGTTGCTAAGGTAAGACTGTTTATAGCTGCTATAATGAAAGTGATAACAGGAACCTGATTCATGAACATTCAACAACATTACAAATGGATAACTGGTGTGTTGTAAGGACTAAAAAAAACTTTGCAGCGGCAACAATGGCTCTGCTTTATCACACAGCCCTGTCACTTGGTATTTTACTTAGTTGGGTCTGTTAGCAAAAATACATTGTGCAGTCTTTAGTGGAAGTTGTGCAGTCATTACACTCAATAAGCAACAAAGACTCTATGATAAAGACTCTTTTACCTCTATGACAAAAAGGCACTATTGTTCTCTTTTAAATGTCTTTACATCTACAGTGAGGACATAAAGCAGGACAAAACAGTGAATGCTCCTTAAAACTAAGCAAAGTGTCATGCTTTGGCCTTCAAAGAGGTCAAGAGAAGGTCGCATCAATCACCAGTGGAAAAAAGGCCTTGTGTCCGTCCTCCTGCTCTCACACAGCATCTGAGTGATGACGGCCTTGCTCCAGATAAGAGCCGATCCATTGGCCTGATTTGTGGGCAGCAGACCAATTTCAATACCCGTCTGTGTGCTGATAGATGAGGCATGCCTTTGATAAAGGGCCAATTTGCCGCAGGGCCGATGGGAACGGAATTGCTGCAGTTGCCTTTATTTTGTCTTTCTTCGCATTTCGGACAGGAGCAGAGCTAAAGAACGAAGAGAGAGAGAAAAAAAACAACACCGAGTGGCAGGAAGCTTAAATTACCACCGCCTCTTTATTAGCAGAGAAGACAAAGCTATCTTTTTCTTTAGTTCACTGACTCAGTTGAGGGGAATTTCTCAGACGTTTAACGTTTCAGACGTTTACAGAAAGAAATGTATGTGATAACGATAACACGTCTCTGGAAATCTCTCAGCATCACGCTGTGGACGAAAACCACAAGCTCTTCCTGCAGTAATCACAAACGGCCAGAGGCATGTTATGTAATTTCATGCTTCTAACTTCCTAATGAGATCATGCAGGAAGAGAAGGACATCTATGGACAGAAAGTTCATTAGAGTGGATGAGAGACAGTTAATCTGCCATCGACAGGCTGGTTACCCTCAGTTTATAGAGTACAATTACATAAATATAGGCTACATTTACTACATCTGAGAGTGAGGACAAGGAACATGGGTCTGTATTGTATGTGAGGGCGGATACAATGACAAGAAATAAACGTGACGTCTCTCATTAGCACCTGATATTAATCTGTTAATCCAAACCAAAGATAAAGACACATATAAACACCTCAGTCTCCTGAAAGAGAAAGACAGAGGTGGAACCTCTGCGGGTCATTAATACTCATACTGTTTCTCCATCACATTTTATTAAAACTCCTACACACACTTCTCTAAATCTCTATTCATTTCAAACCACAACAATCATTAAAATATATACTCACCATCCACTTTATTAGGAACACCAGTACATTCATGCAGTTATCTAATCAGCCAATCATGTGGCAGCAGTACAGCAGTGTAATTCAAAAAAAGGAAGCATGCAGATACAGGTCAAGTCCTTCAGGTAATGGGAAATGGGGGAAAAGTGTAATCTCTGTGAATTTAACTGTGGAATGATTACAGCTACCAAAGGGCTGGTTAGAGAATTGGGGAAATCACACACACAACAGTCTCTAGAGTTGAATTGAGCTTGCTGATAAGAGCTGTCAGAGAAAAACTGTCAGATTGGTTCAAGCTGCCAGGAAGGATATAATAAATCATATAATCACTCTTTACAACCATGCTGAACAGAAAAGCATCTCAGCATGCACAAAATTAACATTTTTTTAATGAACATTAAATGAATGGACTACAGCAGCACAAGAGCACACTGGGTTTCCCGCATGTCAGCCAAGGATACATAGCTGATGCCCAGCTAAACTGGACAGTTCAAGATTAAAAGAAATAATCACCCATCCAGTTTTAGTGCATCTGTGCCCATGATGGCCTTAAATTCTTGTATTCCAAAATGAGAAAGGACAGAGAATTTTTGTGATTTGTGGTTTCTTGGTAACATGGTAACCTCATTAAACCTCGAGAGGCTAGTGAGGGAACGACAGTTGTTGTAATGTCAGCGAGATCAGAAACAAATTGATTTTGCGGACATTAAACCTAGATAAAAATGAAATATAAATCATAATAAATAAACAAATAAATGAGGATCTTGTTATTTCATTGGTTAAACCGTTGTGGTGAATGTGAAATTAAACATCCTGGGATGTGTTTTTTATGGGAAAATACTCAGCAGGTGTAGTAATAGGAACTGGGCTTCGTGGATTTTTCCATGCAACTTAGTTACAGCTTTCCATCTTACTGGAGAGCTGGAGACACTGGAGTCTCCTTCCATAAAATCTGAAATAAACATCTCTTCACAGAAAACATCACTAAATCAACAATTATGCTTTTCTCTTTGTTAAATAACAAGATACTTTGAAACTGTTTATTTTTCATCTCAGCATGTATGAAATATCCAACCTACAAGACCCTGTGAATGAGCTGTTATTATAGAAATGATACCAGACAGAAATCTGTGATTTGCAGCCCTGCTATTGTCAGAGCAGCTGTTATAGAAAATTAATGTGCCTCCATTCAGCAGAGCTATAGAATAAGCTGGTCTATCATCTCTGACTGTGGTTCAGATAAAAAGCAGTTGCCAAAAGAATAAAACAAATGGATTAATCGCTCAAATGAACAATGGGCTGTGAAGATATTTGTGAAGGATGGGTGCCTTCGGTTCAGGTCTTTTTAATGAAAGTGCAGTAGTGCCTCTTCATTAAACTCTTTTTATACACAGTTGTTTAAAGGGTGAAAATGACAGTAAGCTCCGACAGGGCCACGCCTCAGGGATCACTTCATTATGGAGTGACTTTTTCAGCCACACACTGTGTTCGTGAAAGGAAGAACATCAGTCAGTGTGAGGTTTAACAGCTGCAGACCGCTGGGCCTGTCCACGCTGACTGAACGGCACATGATTAAACACGACACTGAGCATTTATTGTAATGAGGTACAGTAATGAAAACAGGGGCATTACAATATTCCTGCTGCATTAGTATCACCCTCAGAGAGCTACAGGAACATTTAACACTAATTATTAATCAGCTACTCGTTAACTAAACGGATTAAACTCAGCATTTGAACCATTTTTTTTATTCTGTAAACAACACTGCCCCCTACTAACACAACAACGGTACTGCAGCTCAGTCAGAAATAATAAAAACCTCAGCTTTAAACTCAAATTGAAACATTCTTAAGCTAAAATAAAACAGCATGGGCAACAAGGCAGATTCATGAAATTAAACAAAACTAAATTATTTCTGCCATTATTCTTAATCACAGTCGAAAGTAACATGCTTAAATGTGCAGTTAGACCAAAAAATTAAACAATCAATAAAATAAATATTCAATACTGCTTTTTTTTTTTTTTTTTTACAATCTGAAGCTAATGTAGCTAAGAACTAAGCCACTAGTTTAGCACGGTGCATGTGTAAAACATCACACAAATTATATTTTTGGACAAATAACTTCTAACGTATAGCTATGATGTCAAAACTAGGCCACGCCCTTTATCTGAGATAACAGTACGAGTGAACAAACAATTTCCGTGAGCCAGCCGAGGGAACATCATTTGAGATTATGACATGTAGGTTCAATGCAAATAGCTTCTTATTCCTCTTTCATGTCCTTGGTGATTTAGGACTACAACGATTTGTTAAAGCATCCTCTCCCCATGACTGGCAGTAAACATGTCTCATTTTGAGCTACACCTCTCATGATGGAGACAGGTCCTGTCTCTGCAGTGCTCTTCTGGAGTAGTGCACTATCTCTGAAGGGTCCTTCTGGTGCAGGAAGTGCAAGTCCCCGCCCTAAACTTGGCACTGTAGTGGTCTCTTCATCTGGCATACTTCCTCCTCCTATTGTTGACATTACAGCAGGATTGGGATAAGTTTTTCCAGCAACCATGCTGGAATCCAGCATCTCGGGCTGTTCCTGAATCTCTAAGTCTGGGTCTGAAGTCGCTTTGATGCTGAAGCGGTCCAGAAGTCCATCCTCCGTGAGGTTATAGTGGTCCACAGCCCATTTCTGTCTCTTAAATTTGATCAGCTCAATCTCGCGCAGCTCCTGAGGGAGCTCCAGGCCAGTCTTGCCGATGTCCTCTGTGCGAACAGGATTTTCCTGGCCGGTTTTTAGATAGGAGTCTACCAGACTGGTGTAGTCAGACATCAGAGCATCCAAAAGCATAAGACGAAGAGGCTGCAGGTGGATCACAGACAAAGCCATGACTCTTAGTAGCGGAGCAGGACAAGGACGGACATACCACACTTCTTTGTTTTCCATACAGAGCTGATCTTTGATACTCAAAGAGGACAGAGAGGATAAAGGCATTTTTAAGTGAAAGCTAATGACCTCTTGGAGCGTGCTCACCCGTGTGGGCAGGAAGCCCCCGGTCTCTGCGTAGAACTGCATCACATCTGCGACCTGCGTGTCAAACACGTTCAACAGGTTCACACCAAACTGCGCCATCAGACACCCGGAGATCCTCCGGCAGTCATGCATGACCTTCAGGATGTCTGTACTCTCTAGAATGCTAGATAAACCATTTCTAAAAGCTCTAGCTCCAAGTAACAAGATGTCAAAGAGATACACCTTGTTTTTTACAGCCATCTGAAGCCAGCAGAGCCTCTCGCTCTGGAAAGCACCCACTCCATCCAGTCCAAGCCCGATCAGCTTCTGCTTCCGGATGTGCATGATTGCAGGACCAAACTTCTCATGGAACTCATC
Source organism: Hemibagrus guttatus (assembly GCA_033459395.1). Taxonomy (NCBI): domain Eukaryota; kingdom Metazoa; phylum Chordata; class Actinopteri; order Siluriformes; family Bagridae; genus Hemibagrus; species Hemibagrus guttatus. Next base: position 15,158,413 of record JAUCMX010000014.1, on the reverse strand, counting down.
TACAACCACGTAGTTCACAAACTGCTCTTTCTCATCATCATCATCATCATCATCATCATCATCATCTCCACCACTTAACAGCGTGTTTCTGTAGGGCTGAAACTCAGCCAGGCTCAGCTGGCCCACCTTATCATGATCCTCGTTACCAAGGCCATCTTTGTTAGTTGAGGAAGTGAACTCAACATTCAGGATTTCTTGTCCGAAGAAAAGTTTAGCTCCGACAAACCGACAGCCGCTCTGAACCTCAGCCACGTCGTCTAATATGATCGTTTTGTTCAGATTAATGCGCTGCACAACGCCCACAAACGTGCCACCTTTTGTTGTGAGCCGGATGCGTTTCCTTTTAAAGCTCTCTAAAAACCGGTAGTCATCCAAAGACATTTTTATTTTTATATCTGTAACATAAAAAAATACCTCTCGTAACCCTCGTGAGCTTTCTTTTCTTGATTTTGGTAACAGCTTTTTGTGTGTGTCGCAAAAAAGTGACGTAAATTTATCACGACCACCTTTACAACAGAAAGTTACGTTAATGTCAAAAAAGTTTAATGGGAATAAAACGATAGTATACAATGTAATCCTCATCCAAATGTAATGTGCTAATTTATCTCTTCATTACCCCCCAACCCCCCATTCTTTTGTTTTAAATTCTTTCTAATGTTTTTGTTTTTTTAGTTGAAGCAAAATAAAAGATTATGAAAGTCATGCTTTTCATGTGCACCTAATGCCAGGGACATTGAAATGCATGTTGTGAGGCTGCAGGTACAGGTACAGCTGTGCAATACAGAATATTGTATATACACAATAACAGATAGATCTGATAGAACAGGGAAGATAATGAGAAAGGAGAAGAAGAAAGAGGGGATTTGTTATGTACAAATATAATATACACTCACTGTTTGCTCTCAAAACAGCCTGAGTTCTTCATGGCATGGCTCCACAAGATGCTGGAAACATTCCTTTGAGATTTGGCTTCATGTTGATATGATTGCATCATGCAGTTTCTGCAGGTTTTCTGACACTCTAGCATTCTGACACTACCATCTGTGTGTCTTAGCACAAATAAAGATTCATCAATCCAGGCTATGTTTTTAACTGTCCAGTTTTAGTGAGTCCGTGCCCACTGCAGAAGTGGAACTTGATGTGGTCTTCTGCTGTTTGTAGATTTGGCATGTTTTGCATTCTGTGATGTTTTCTTCTCACCACAATTGACCGTAGTAGTTATCTGAACCAGCTTGAACCAGCTGCATACCAACATTCATGCCACGATCAAAATCACTGAAACTGATGCCTGTATCAGCATGATTTTATGCTTTGCACTGCTGCCACATGATTGCTGGATAGATCATTGCAGGAATGTGTATGTGTTCCTAATAAAGTGCTCAATACGAAAATATACAGAATATATTAGGCAAACTGATATGTTCTCCTAATATGTAAGTACGTAAAATGTAACTGTAGACGTGTATGTGCAGTCACAGTATGTGAACAAGAGTGCAGAAGGTAATAAAATAAATAGTAATGTGTAGGAAATGTAGTGAAAATAAATGTCTAGGGCCTGATCAGTCTTCTATAGACATAGAAGAATGTAAAAAGCAGATGAAGCAGCAGTACAAAGTAGCATTTAAAAAATATACAATAAATTGGATGTAGTATACTGCATGTAGTGTAATAAATATGATCAGTATATTGCAAGAGAGTCCTTGGCAGCAGTAAAGTAGTAAGTAGTGCCCTTAAAAGTGACAGAATCATGTGACGACAGAATCATGTGTTGTTGTGTTTTTGTGAGCCTTCTTCAGACTTTGTATATGAAAGATGATCTGTAAGGCTGGGAGTTTGTTGTAAAATGATAAGTTCAGCTCAGACCAGTAATGGACCTAGTTAGAATGCCCTCTATTCTAAAGTGATCAGGCTATTTGGAGTGACACCAATCTTCCTAAGCCTCCACAGGAAGTAGATTCACTATTGAGCAGATTTCACATCTGTCTTTGTGTGAGGGAATCAACAACAAGGAGCTGGAGACTCCTGACGTTTTCCACAACAGCTTCACCGGGATATAAGTTGGTGTGGGACTTGAAAATGATACTTGAGCTGTGATTGGTGATACAGTTCTGAGTGAACAAGGAGTACAGGTTGAGAACATATCCCTGTGAAACTCTTGTGTTCTGTGACAGTGTGGAGTAGATGTGGTCACTGGGGTCTGCTCATCAGAAAGTTTGTAATCCAATTGCAAGAAAAAGGGCAGGTTTTTTTTGTTTGTTTGTTTTTGTTTGTGTGTGTGTCTGTCTGTCTGTGTGTGAATGTAAGAGTTACAGTAAGTGATTACTTACAGTAAGTGATTTACCCTGGTCTGGGTTGCAGTAGATTCGGAGCTTGTTTTAGGAACACTGTGTGTGAAGGCAGGGAATGCATTCATACATAGGGCTAATTTATCTTCGCCAAGCCAACTACTGGCATGTTTTTGGGATGGGGTCAGAAACACAAATGCATTCTGGTAAAAACAATTGGTTTATGTATTTATTCATTTTTAAAAAAAATCATTTTTATTGTTGTTTTTCAGGTTTTTTAAATGCAATGGATTATCTGTTTTAAATTCACTAACAAGGAACAAGCAATACAAAGAGAAACCAACAGTATAAGACATGAATGAAATAAAAAAAAAGGAGGAATTAGTGCTTTAAAGCTCTAATTATGTTATAGCCTTTTCTTGTGAAATTTAGATTTAATTCTATCTTTTTTTTAATTAGAAAAAAATCTGAAAACAATATTATTTTTTAAAATATAGACAAAGCAAGGCAAATATTCGCATAATAATCCATATTATAATATAACATTAAAAAAACAGAAGAAAATACAAGTAAAATATTGAAAACAAATTAATTGGTAACATTTTTTCCTGTTTGTTTAACGGAAGTTTGATTGTCTTCATGGAAGTGACGTCATAACCTTAGCTTCAAACCGCTCCGGAGGTGGACGCGGCATTTTGGAATTTCATCATAGTTATATATTATTTCCTTGTAAGGTATATTTTAGTTTTAAATTGTACATTACTTGTTATATAAAAAGAGTATAGGCTAATTTTGATTTGGAGACGGTAACATTGAGATACGGTGGGTTAGCTAAGTTAGCTAACTGTAACGGTGTATGCGTACGCGTGTGTGGGTGTGTGTTTATTAGCTGATAGAGTTAGCAAGACTAGCATGCGTTGTAGAAGTAGCAGTAATAGTGTTTACAAGAATATTACAAGTACATGCCGTTTACAAGAGTATAACAGGTAAAGAAAATGACGTTGTGTAAATATGTATACCTTGTTATATTTATTCAGTAGGGACTGCCTTTAGTGTGAGAAGACGGTAAACTTTGTTAGCTGGCTAATAAAACCTGTGCCATTCGGATTCCCTCAGGTTTAACTGTGGACCCTGTGCAGTGAGCCCTGCGCGTTCATCCGCTTGAACAGCGATGGCTGCTCCTGCTGCCATACAACAGCCGAGTTATCTGCTGGTAAGAAGAGCTCAAAGTACAAGTCATCAACACACTTGTGTTTTTCCCTGGATGCAGACACCGTTTGGCTCTATATTTGCCAGTGTGCATTATTAACAGACAGGCAGCTGTCCTGCAGGCTTCAACGGTCTCTTTCTGCGTATAGATAGTAAATACAAGCTTTATGTTGCATATATAGAGAGTTAACAAAGCCAGTATTAATCTTTACACAAGAGGCAGTTGATATAAATGGGTTGTTCTTTTCAAAGATAAAATTGCATCAGTAGTAAGCTTTATTTTTGGCCTCCACATCAACTATTTTCTGTTAACAAATGCCTTAAAGGCATTAAGAAGCGAGCTGGGGCTGATTTCTTTCTAGCGTAGACTGTAAGTACATTCATGCAACCTGTCAGTGACAGTCAACATGACTACATAGAGTGAAACGTCCACTACATTCGATCTGCAGTAGGGCTAATAGTTTTGAGCTGTGATTTAAGATGTGCATAAGAAGTCGTCCTTTACTTTCCCCCAAAATTCCTTTGAAAATAAATAGGCTAGATAGACTATATGTACTTGTCCTATCAAAGTCACAAAAAAAGAACAGTCATGGGTTTAAGGTTTTTACAACTTTTCTGTTGTTTATAGAATACATTTGCATTTCTAGCATTTGGCAGACGGCCTTTTCCAGGGCGACTTACATTTTATACCATTTTTATACAATTGAGCAGTTGAGGGTTAAGGGCCTTGCTCAAGGGCCCAGCAGTGACAGCTTGGTGGACCTGGGATTTGAGTTCACAACCTTCCGATCGGTAGTATGACATCTTAGCCACTAAGCTACCACATCTCAGAATATGCATGAAATCAGTTGGGCATTACGAAATGTAAGCTCTTTTTAAAAAAAAAAAAAATAAAAAAAAAAAAAGAGAGAGAATTCATGGAAATAGCTGTGCATTCGATTATTATGCCATCTTTGAGGCTGTGATATAGCTCTCACTTATGGCATCATAATAACCCATCACTGCTTTATCCTGTCTCAGTATTTACACACCAAAACAAACCAAATCACTCAAACATGTGAGGATGCATGGCCACTAAAGCTTATTCTAATTATGCTTTATTTGTAACAGGCAAACCTTAAAACAGACTGGAGCACTAAGCCACTACTTCAGCAGTGTCAAGAGCTGGTGAAGGTGATAGATGACTATCCTGCTAAGGTACAGCACTCTACTGTCATTTCAGTGGGAATATATACTGGAGAAAATATACTAAAGGTTCTCAACTGTAGGGGTTGTGACCCAACATTTGGTGAAATTAATTTATTTTATTTGAGATTGAGGTGGGTTGTGAAATTTGTAGTTCTTAACATTTTGAAATTGGCTCATTGGCTAAAAGTCAATATGAGTAATAGGGGGAAAAACAACAGGTATTTCAATGTGTAACTTTACTCTCATCCAATCAGGAGCTTCACCTGGTCTTCCCCTGGCTGGTTGAGGGAATCTTTGGCAGTCTGGATGGGATCATTGTGGGCTGGAACTTGCGATATCTGCATGCTCGCATGAATGAGTATAACATCGTTCTGGACTTTCTTGATCCATGGTTAGTTTGCCGTTTTTTTTTGTTGTCTTGGTGTTTAGATGCATTAATGAGTTTAGGCAATGATGTTGGGTGGGGAGACCCAGTTCAGTGTAGTTGGAATTCCAGTTCACCCCAAAAAGTGTTCAGCAGGATAAAGTTAGGTGTCCACATTGTTATGGCAATATAGTGTATTAAACATTAAAGTGTCTTTTGGCATATAGTCCTCAGATGACCATGACTGTCATTCATATGATGCCTAAAGCTTATAAAACTCAGAAGTTTTTTTTTGTCTTTTCAGTATCCAGTTCTAAATGTAAAGGTGTTCATGTATACTTGAACTTGACCTGCATTCCAGTATTTTTTTTTTTTACCTAGAACCATTCACATGTAAAACATTCCCACTGAATTATTTCATTTGGACTGCTGTGTATACACCTTTCATGGCATATTGATGTAATGTGTTCCCAACAGTGGCCCTATGATGAAGTTGGTGTACAAGCTACAAGAAGAAGACTACAAATATGACATCCCTATTAGTTATTTGCCAGTAAGTCTAACACACATTTCAGATGTCTTGATATGAGACCAGTCTTGCATTAGTCTATTTGCTGACACTGTGTTCTATTCAGGGTCCTGTGAAGGCGTCCATTCATGAAGGAGTTCTGCCAGACTGCCCCCTTTTTCACAATAAGCTACAGTTCCCCATGTCGGGCCTCATCACCTTCAGTATGTCTCAAAAGCTAAAATATTTAATGTTTTTTAGTCCACTGCATCATTCTGACTGATTCACATATGCTATCTTTTGTCTTAATCTTTCCCAGATCCTTTCGAATACTACATGTTCAACTTTGCTTCCAGTCTCATTCCACCAAAGGTATGGTTATCTAGCTTCTTTGGGTGAGAAGAGTTCCCTGAAGGGTATATCAGATAATCTTTTGTAAACCAATGGGGGCATGTTTGGTCAAACTGTGTTCCATTTTTCTAAGAAATTTGTGAAAGAACAGTGAGCACCGTTAATTCTATGGGCATTGTGAAGATAAAATTCAAGTGAAAACGAATGGAAATGTTTTAACGAAAGAGAAGAAAAAACCTAACCCCATAACTACATTCTTAATGTACTTTTTGGTACATATGGTTTATAGAGCTCTCCATGATTCTCTCAAACTTGAATATAGCCCCAGTTCCAGCTGAAGAGACGCAGCCCCATCTTGCTTTACTGTGGGTGTGGTGTTCTTTGGGTTATAATATGCCTTGTTTTTGCATCAAACATATTAAAATTATGCCCCAAAAGTTCTACTGTGGTAGAGCACCACCATGTCACATGGGTTGGGGTAGTTTAGGTGGGCTTGGAGTTTAAGTTTTCTTCTTGTCCTTTCATCAAATTTGAAAGGAACGTCCTGTTCTCCGTAATCTCAAAATGGGTTCCCCTTTTACTCCACTTGTTTGGATTCAGTGGCCTTCAAAGTGTTCCATGTTGCAGCTAATATTTTGTAAATTCTTTACATCCTCCTGAACGATACCTTTTAACAGTGAGACTCGTTGGAGACTGTGGCTTCAGCAGTCGGTTGAAAACAAGATGATGTCAATAAAGTCCTACAGAAACAGCTGATTTTATTTGGGATTAATAAGAGTTACTTTGTAGATGACAGGTGTAGGATTTTCACTTTTGAACGTGAATGTGTTTAATTTCAGCATAGTCACACAAGTCTCATTATAAAAGGCTATGCATATGAATGCAACCAGGTCTTTCTTTTTCCCCATAAAACATTCTTTATTTATTTATTTTCAATGGACTTGTTTTGCCTTTTACAATGGTAAACAATGTTACCATTAATTTTGTAATTTTGTTGCTTGCTAGTTTAAACCCAGAGTGTGATTTCTTATTGTTCTTTTAAAAAATAATTTTCTTCAATAACATTCGCAGAACTATCCTCCTGGGCAACATGGAGGCTGTTCAGACAGTGCTTACTTTGTGCTTGTAGATGCATACCTTAAGCACTTCCTGCCCACAGAGGGAAATGTGCCTCCACCTCCTTTCTCTGATCCCAGGGGCTCTGTAGCCTCTCCGGCTCCACGGTATTTTGCTTTGAGATATCTTTTGTTCTTTATACTATTATATAGTTTAATAGTGTAATTTATAAATATTTGTAAGTAAGCATGAAACCATGCTGGAACTAGTGATGACAGATAACATGTATTAGAAAATTGGGGCATAATACAGTCCAATCTTTTTACATAATGTAAATGTTTAGATGAAAAATTATATTATTACAGGCATCTCTAGATATTTGTTTTCCTGTATCACTGTGTTCAATCTGCAGTAATATGTAATTAATTATGACAAATAAATAATATATATAATATATAATATATGGTTTATATGTAGCCAGCAGTCTCCAGGAGGTTACAAAACCCCTGGATATACAATAGTCATGGAAAAAAAAACAGAAAACCCCTTCTTGATGACCTTAAATGACAATGTGGCTATGGATCTTTTGTTTTTTCTAGACTGACGCTTAGGTATCTGGTTTTCCAAATTAACAGACTGCAAGAGGAAGAATTCTTTGAAATATTAGTTCAGTGCTACTGGCTATTTAAAAATAAAAAAACCAGCAAACCTTGGATTTCTCTTTGCCCCAGATCCCCCAGCGTGCCTTATGTTGGCTATGGTGTCCACAGCAGCAGCCTGCTAAAGCGACACATATCCCACCAGCCCTCAGTCAACGCTGACCCTGCTGCTCAGGAGATCTGGAGATCTGAAACACTCCTACAGGTGAAAATCTCACATGCATCAGACAAAACTGTAACACTCAATGATTTAATTTTGGTGAGAGGGATTCAGTCAACTGGTTAGTGTTAAATTCAGTTAACATTAGATTTGCTCCAAGTACACAGTGTAGTCGATCAGCTGTGACATGTTTAGTTTCCAAAATTCCTGGGTGTCTAAATTATCACAGGGTTATATTGAAAGACTTTCTCACTAATTACAAACCCGATTCCAAAAAAGTTGGGACACTGTACAAATTGTGAATAAAAACAGAATGCAATGATGTGGAAGTTTCAAATTACAATATTTTATTCAGAATACGACATAGATGACACATCAAATGTTTAAACTGAGAAAATGGATCATTTTAAGGGAAAAATAAGTTGATTTTAAATTTCATGGCATCAACACATCTCAAAAAAGTTGGGACAAAGCCATGTTTACCACTGTGTGGCATCCCCTCTTCTTTTTATAACAGTCTGCAAACGTCTGGGGACTGAGGAGACAAGTTGCTCAAGTTTAGGAATAGGAATGTTGTCCCATTCTTGTCTAATACAGGCTTCTAGTTGCTCAACTGTCTTGGGTCTTCTTTGTCGCATCTTCCTCTTTATGATGCGCCAAATGTTTTCTGTGGGTGAAAGATCTGGACTGCAGGCTGGCCATTTCAGTACCCGGATCCTTCTTCTACGCAGCCATGATGTTGTAATTGATGCAGTATGTGGTCTGGCATTGTCATGTTGGAAAATGCAAGGTCTTCCCTGAAAGAGACGACGTCTGGATGGGAGCATATGTTGTTCTAGAACTTGGATATACCTTTCAGCATTGATGGTGCCTTTCCAGATGTGTAAGCTGCCCATGCCACACGCACTCATGCAACCCCATACCATCAGAGATGCAGGCTTCTGAACTGAGTGCTGATAACAACTTGGGTTGTCCTTGTCCTCTTTAGTCCAGATGACATGGCGTCCCAGTTTTCCAAAAAGAACTTCAAATTTTGATTCGTCTGACCACAGAACAGTTTTTCACTTTGCCACAGTCCATTTTAAATGAGCCTTGCCCCAGAGAAAACGCCTGCGCTTCTGGATCATGTTTAGATATGGCTTCTTTTTTGACCTATAGAGTTTTAGCCGGCAACGGTGAATGGCACGGTGGATTGTGTTCACCGACAATGTTTTCTGGAAGTATTCCTGAGCCCATGTTGTGATTTCCATTACAGTAGCATTCCTGTATGTGATGCAGTGCCGTCTAAGGGCCCGAAGATCACGGGCATCCAGTATGGTTTTCCGGCCTTGACCCTTATGCACAGAGATTGTTCCAGATTCTCTGAATCTTTGGATGATATTATGCACTGTAGATGATGATAACTTCAAACTCTTTGCAATTTTTCTCTGAGAAACTCCTTTCTAATATTGCTCCACTATTTTTCGCCTGCAGCATTGGGGGAATTGGTGATCCTCTGTCCATCTTGACTTCTGAGAGACACTGCCACTCTGAGAGGCTCTTTTTATACCCAATCATGTTGCCAATTGACCTAATAAGTTGTAAATTGGTCCTCCAGCTGTTCCTTATATCTACATTTAACTTTTCCGGCCTCTTATTGCTACCTGTCCCAACTTTTTTGGAATGTGTAGCTCTCATGAAATCCAAAATGAGCCAATATTTGGCATGACATTTCAAAATGTCTCATTTTCAACATTTGATACGTTATCTATATTCTATTGTGAATAAAATATAAGTTTATGAGATTTGTAAATTATTGCATTCCTTTTTTATTCACAATTTGTACAGTGTCCCAACTTTTTTGGAATCAGGTTTGTAGGTAAGTAGTCACTAAAATTTCAAAAATTACTAGAACTAAGAGGTTTAGAGTTTTGCTGATATAAACAGCACCATCCACTATATGACCAGACATATAGTTAGTATACGTTGACACCCGAATATCAAACCCACATGTGTGTCTTTCTCAAACTGTTGCCACAAAGTTGTAAGCACCAAAAGTCTTTATGCGCTGTAGCATTACAGTTTCCCTTTCACTGGTACTAAGAGGCCCACACCGGTTGCAACATGACATTGGCCCCATGTACAAAGTGAGCTCCATGAAAACATGGTTTGGAAAAGGTTGGAGTGGAAGGACTCAAATGCCCTGCAGAAAGCCCTGACCTCAACCCCAGTGGGATGAACTGGAATGCTGGCTCTGTGCTTGTAATTGACTGTACTAGCAGTGGTGTAGGGTTGCTGTAGGTTCTGTGCCTGTCCTGAGAGCACTGGGCATGTGGCACTAAATGGATGCCATTCTATCCTGGCCAGTCAACCCGCAAAGTGTTTTGGGATGGTAGAAAGAAGGAGAATCTAGAAGAAACCAACATGGACACAGGGAGAACATTTCAAAGGATCAATCAATACACCTTGAAGCGGTGAGGTGTCTGCTGCGTCACCATGCTGCTGCTGTTATGTTGAATTAATTATTGAAGCCAAAGATAAAATATGATTATTTGCTGTTAGACAGTGGTCCAATGTTTGTTGATAATTCACTGGAAATCCTAATATGGGTTTTGTTCCTGTTTGGTTCTGCAGGTGTTCGTAGAGATGTGGCTCCATCACTACTCTCTGGAGATGTACCAGAAACTGCAGTCTCCTCAGGTGAAGGTAAGGCTGTAGCATGGATCTCCTCTTCAGCACTCTTTCTCCACCGCATGGCTGACCAGCTGAGCAATTCCACCCTGCAGCCATGCTTCATATGAGGGGATGGGGGTCGCTGCACGAGTCCGTCGCAAACAACGTGCTGTTTATTACACTGCAGTCTGCTGTTGGCCTGTTTTGCTAATCTCTGGGTGACTAGATTTCAGAGGAGCATTTTAGAATTACTTTCACATTTTTGTCTTTTGCTTTACTCGTAGATCAGTCAGATTCATTTAAAATGAGTAGGGCCAAGCTTCAAATCACATATTTATCTTTAACTGAGTTCTCTGGCATGTGGTTCTGGGAGTATGGCATCTTTTTTTTGTTTGTTTTCTTCAAGCATGATATCTTTAGTATCTGCTTTGTCTTTTGGCTGTAAGTTTTTTTGCCTCTCTGGATTCTGAGCTGCTGTGGTGGCTATTATAGCATGGTGTAGGCCTGCTGTTAAAATCAAATTTTACCAAATGTTAGCATGCCTCCAGTCAGCCCAAAGCACTCTACACCTTCATATGCATTTTACTTTACTTCATATCACAGATTTAAATGTAATCAGCAGTTTACTTGAAAGTGCTTTGGATGAATGCTTTTTATGTAGGACATGTAAAGTGGCATCTGCCTTCATTTATCATCTGTTTACAAAAAAAAAAATCAAGATGCAGTGTCACCTTTTCCTTTCTGTTATTATAGGCCATTATTATTGGACACCTACTGGTTTTGGATTTGTTCTCATAAAGGACACAAGCTGCTGAATGTGCAGCCCTCAATTAGTATTCCTCAGTAAAAAAAAAAGTGTATAAACCGCTGATATTGATATTTGAGAAGGAAATCTGCATCTTGCTAAGTTTCACAGCATTGTGGTCAATATTGTTTTGTTTTCTTCTGTTCTTTCTTTTCCATTTTTGTTCATTCTCATTTCATTTCTTACTTTGTCCAACACTTTATTGTTTCCTTTCTTGGATTGCACTCTTTTTCCTTTTTTCTTTCTATTGTCATTTTCACCTTCCTCCTCGTTTCCTCTCTCCTTTTTTCCCCCTCCTCTCCTCCGTTGTGTGTTCCTTCTCCCCACTTTATGATGGGTCCTTCAGCTGGCGTTGCTGCAGTACCGCCTCAATATGTCCAGCATGCTGTGCCAGCCCCCGGTCCCACCAGGCTCTGGGACTCTCCACACATACCAAGTACTTTTACCTTTTCATTCGGGCTTCCTGGAGGTAAACCTAAGGGAATGTTTCCATTGCACTATCCACCCGTACCAGCGAAGTGCTCCCATGGGCTATCATGTTACTAAATACTACCTACTGGTTATGATTAGAGGGTATGCATCACGGCAAGACATTTTTTCACAACATTCTTTCCATATCAGCACAAATGCTCCTGTCAGTGAAAATGAAAGTGATGGACTGAAGCCAGCTTCTTGATTTTACCAAAAAAATGAGTAATTGGTAGTAATGTGGCAGGTTAATAAAAGGTTTCTACATTAAAAAAAAAATTCTTCTTTATAAGTAATTCCATTGCAGGCAATATGAGGAGACTGAATGTACAACCAGAGTTGTGTTGTGCAGCTCCTACTTTGGACTGGTGCTTGTTTTGTGATGTGCAGTGGAAAACCTCTTAAGTGAGCAGATAGCTCAGGGGTCCTGGCAGAGGTCTGTGGGGTAGTGTTCTACTAGTCCATATGGAACAGTTCAGGTTTATTGGCACATGGTTGCTGTATAGACACGTGCAGTGGGAAATCATAACCAAGGTGTCACAATGAAGAAAAGTACAAGACTTTTCTGGAAGCTCATTTCTCTCTTTAAAGAGCATGCTCATTATATTTAAAACATGTCTCATGTGTTTGCTGTGTGTTGAGTGCTTTTTCTGACTCTATGTACACAAACAACTTTTTTCCTTTTTAAAAAAAAAAACAAAAACATTTTGGATTTCTAATGCCTAAAAAGATATTTTGTCTTCTAGTAAATAAATCTGTGTTAATATTTTATTTTACTGTTGTAGTGCAAGTGAGTGTTTTGATGATACAGAACTGAGTGTCTATATTACTGTGTTTTCGCGTGTGTGTGTGTCTGGTGGTATCACCTTAGGAACCCTTCAGCCCTACGGAGGAACATGTTCTGGTGGTGCGACTGCTTGTCAAACACCTGCATGCTTTCTCCAACAGTCTGAAGCAGGAGCAGGCCACATCCTCCCCCTCCACACACTCGCATGCAAGCCCACTTGAGGAGTTCAAGAGGTGAATTTTACGAGCAGCTTCCACATACTCAGCAACAGCAAACTCTAGCACACAGCAAATATTCATTAACAACATGCACAACTGACATCTGAACAACTGACACCTGACTATCACACTTCCCTTCACTGGAACTAAGAGACCCAAACATGGCCCAAGTTGGAAATAAATGTAACATTCTCATCCTAGTAAACTGTACAGTCAGTGTTATAGATTCAACCAATTAATGTGTGTGCTTGTTGATTGATCAAAAGCAAATGCTACTATAATTTTATTTAAAAGTAGGGAAATGTAACTGTTATTTAATGTTAATGGTGTGAGCAGCCATATTGACATAGTCATATGCTGAACTGGGTTGGGGACACTTGCCTGACTTTCCAGGCAGGAATATTAATTTGAAGGGGCAATTCTTTTGTTTTTCTTAAGCAAAGGTTGGAAATTTCCCAGTTATGAGCTTTACTTGATCACCCTGGCTGCTGCTGTGATGATCCTTTACTGGTTCCTACACTGCTCCTTCATCTTCCTCTCCTTTTATTCTTTCCACAGGGTAGTGGTGCAAAGGTTTGTTCAGCAGAAGCTTTATGTCTTCTTGCAGCACTGTTTTGGTCACTGGCCTCTGGATGCGTCATTCAGAGCGGTATGCATTTGCCCTTATATTTTAATAAAGTGTTTTACAGCACATTGGATCTGTGAAGATAAAGTAACAAACAAGTAAGGAAAAGACAAGCTAAAATAAAGAATTTTCTGTTGATTCATGTTCTTCTAGTTTATAGGACAGTGGTGCTACTGAGACAAATTAGGGTTTGAGTAGTGTGTGTAATGTTTCACACTGTTACTCGTTGGCTACATTAGCCCCATAATTGTACTGCTAAATTCAGCATATAATTTACATTTACTCATAATAATGTATGTCTCATTACAATTTCTAAGTTTAAACTTGATCACTTTTCTCTGTGTTTTCAGGTGTTAGAAACATGGTTGAGTTATATCCAGCCCTGGAGGTACACAGGAGAGACAAACAATCCGAAGGCAGAGGCTCAGAACAGATCAGTACCTGATAAGTGGTAATTTCTGCACTGAGAGTAACATCCACATTTAGTTGTCATTTTAATGTGCATGGCTACAGATAAATGTAATCTCTACCTACATGTTATACAGCTATAGGCGGCACCAAAGTTCTGTTTTAGAGACAATATAGTAGCCATGGAGAATAAAAGTAAGTCACTTGTCTTTGGCTTAATCAGGTTTTATTTTCACAGGGTTTCCTTTGTACAGGAGAATCTCCTGATGTACACAAAGCTCTTCCAGGGTTTCCTTAATCGAGCTTTACGTACAGACCTCGTCAATGCCAAAAATGCACTGATGATATTCAGGGTTGCCAAAGTCTTTGCACAACCAAACCTAGCAGAGATGGTACAAAAAGGTAAGCATCCAGATTCTGTTTCCAGCACATTATAAGAACACTTTAGACAGAAAATAAATGTCCATTTTTATCTCAAACTGAGATGAAATGGACAAATTAAGCATACAGCATGCACAAATTGAGCATACTGTACATAAATATTAAAATATTTTCTTTCTTAGCATATAGTTAGGTGTTACTGCACTGGGGGTGTGGTCTAAACTTTAAAGGTGGACATAAGAATTAATCTGATAATTTCTGTATTTATTGTATTTGAATTTTTAACACAGATAACTTTTTTATGGAACCTCATCCAAGTGAAAGCTGTTTTGTACAACTTAGCCATACTGCCTGTTGTGCATTTAGGAGAACAGCTATTTCTCGAACCCGAGCACGTCCTCCACCACCGGCAGGCACGTGTCTTCCTCTCTCCTGCACATGGCGGCAGCTTCCTGTCCTCCCGACAGCCTGCAGGGACAGACGCAGTTTTTAAAGTCAAGAGTCATGTGTACAGTCTGGAAGGGCAGGACTGCCAGTACAAGCAGATGTTCGGCAGTGAGCTGCGTGGAGTGGTGAGTTTAATACTGCTTATAACTACACTTCACTGTTTATGTTCCTCACATCAGTAATACACAGATACACTGACAATGCAACAAGCAGGTTCTAAAATGTATGCCATCATTGTTTTCTTTCAGCCCAATGCAGCTATCTGCTTATTATTTATTACACATCAATAGAAACATGAATGCAATAATTCAACCGTATCCCTGTATGAATGGAAATTTACAAATTATAATAAATGTTTCTTCACCATAAACATCACCATATCAACAATTTCTGTATTAGAAAATTAATCAACACTATTTAACCAGTCAGATTTAGGAATTGAACAATGCCAGGTGCTTAAGTATAGCTTATGATTGTGCAGATTTGATAATATTGTGCAAATGTGTTCCCACCATTATATTCTGTGTCTGGACGACATGCAGGTGTTGAAGTTGGTGCAGATCATTGCTCAGGCAAGACAGACAGCAAAGCGGATCTCGGATCAGTCTGCCGAAGTGGCAGCGAACAGCTCATTCCTGTCATGGTTCAGCATGGGCTTCTCAGAACCTAACTACACTTTTAATGGAGCAGAGGCTGATGAGATGGGAGAGTGTGTTAAAAAGACTCACGAATTTCTGGACAAGGCCCTGGATTACCTGTGTCAGATATTTCGGGTCAGTTTGCAGAGTTCTAAAACATTCCTATATGTGCTTTTCTGAAATTTATATATATATATATATATATAAATTTCTAGAGAGAGATACAGTGGTGTGAAAAAGTGTTGGTGATTTCTTATTTTTTTTGCATGTTTGTCACACTTTAATGTTTCAGATAATCAAACACATATTTAAATATTAGTCAAAGATAACACAAGTAAACACATCATGCAGTTTTTAAATGAAGGTTTTTATTATTAAGGGAAAACAAAATCCAAAACTACATGGCCCTGTGTGAAACAGTGTTTGCCCCCTAAGCCTAATAACTGGTTGGTCCACCCTTAGCAGCAACAACTGAAATCAAGCGTTTTCCATAACTTGCAATGAGTCTGTTACAGCGCTGTGGAGGAATTTTGGCCCAGTCATCTTTGCAGAATTGTTGTAATTCAGCCACATTGGAGGGTTTTCGAGCATGAACCACCTTTTTAAGGTCATGCCACAGCATCTCAATTGGATTGAGGTCAGGACTTTGACTAGGCCACTCCAAAGTCTTCATTTTGTTTTTCTTCAGCCATTCAGAGGTGGACTTGCTGGTGTGTTTTGGATCATTGTCCTGCTGCAGAACCCAAGTTCACTTCAACTTGAGGTCACAAACAGATGGCCGGACATTCTCCTTCAGGATTTTTTGGTAGACAGCAGTATTCATGGTTCCATTGATCACAGCAAGTCTTCCAGGTCCTGAAGCAGCAAAACAGCCCCAGACCATCACACTACCACCACCATATTTTACTGTTGGTACGATGTTCTTTTTCTGAAATGCGGTGTTACTTTTACGCCAGACGTAATGGGACACAGACCTTCCAAAAAGTTTAATTTTTGTCTCGTCAGTCCACAGAGTATTTTCCCAAAAGTCTTGGGGATTATCAAGATGTTTTCTGGCAAAACTGAGACAAGCCTTTATGTTCTTTTTGCTCAGCAGAGGTTTTCGTCTTGGAACTGTGCCAGGCAAACCATTTTTGCCCAGTCTCTTTCTTATGGTGGAGTCATGAACACTCCCCTTAACTGAGGCAAGTGAGGTCTGCAGTTATTTGGATGTTGTTGTGGGGTCTTTTGTGACCTCCTGGATGAGTTTTTGCTGCGCTCTTGGGGTAATTTTGGTCGGCCAGCAACTCCTGGGAAGGTTCCCCACTGTTTCATGTTTTCACCATTTGTAGATAATGGCTCTCACTGTGGTTCGCGGCAGTCCCAAAGCTTTAGAAATGGCTTTTCCAGACTGATAGATCAGTAGGTTTGTGACCTCAAGCTGAAGCAAACTTGGGTTCTGCAGCAGGACAATGATCCAGAACACACCAGCAAGTCCACCTCTGAATGGCTGAAGAAAAACAAAATGAAGACTGTGGAGTGGCCTAGTCAAAGTCCTGACCTCAATCCCATTGAGATGCTGTGGCATGACCTTAAAAAGGTGGTTCATGCTCGAAAACCCTCCAATGTGGCTGAATTACAACAATTCTGCAAAGACGAGTGGGCCAAAATTCCTCCACAGCGCTGTAACAGACTCATTGTGAGTTATCGAAAACGCTTGATTGCAGTTGTTGCTGCTAAGGGTGGACCAACCAGTTATTAGGCTTAGGGGGCAAATACTTTTTCACACGGGGCCATGTAGTTTTGGATTTTGTTTTCCCTTAATAATAAAAACCTTCATTTAAAAACTGCATGATGTGTTTACTTGTGTTATCTGTTTGATTATCTGAAACATTCAAGTGTGACAAACATGCAAAAAAAATAAGAAATCAGGAAGGAGGCCAACACTTTCACACCACTGTATATAGATACACTATACTGACAAAAGTTTTGGGATGCCCCTCCAAATCATTGAATTCAGGTGTTCCAGTCACTTCCATAGGTGTATAAATCAAGCACCTGGAGCAGTGAGCAGAAGTTGCAAATCTTCTGCAGAGTCAATAGCTACAGACCTCCAAACTTCATGTGGCCTTCAGATTAGCTCAAGAACAGTAGAGAGCTTCATGGAATGGGTTTTCATGGGCGAGAAGCTGTATCCAAGCCTTACATCACCAAGTGCAATGCAAACCTTAATGCTGCCACCGGAGATGTGTTCTCTAGAGTCACCAATCACTGTTCTCTGTCTGGCAATACGATGGACGAGTCTGGGTTTGCCGGTTGCCAGGAGAACAGTACTTGCCTGACTGCATTGTGCCAAGTGTAAAGTTTGGTGGAGGGGGGATGCTTTTTCAGGGGTTGGGCTTGGCCCCTTAGTTCCAGTGAAAGGAACTCTTAATGCTTCATAATACCAAGGATCACCCTTTTGGACAATTTCATGCTCCCAACTTTGTGGGAACAGTTTGGGGATGACCCCTTCCTGTTCCAACATGACTGTGCACCAGTGCACAAAGCATAGACCAAAATTCCCAAACACACTCCCAAACCTTGTGGAAAGCATTCCCAGAAAAGTTGAAGCTGTTATAGCTACAAAGGGTGGGCCAACTCCATATTAAACCCTACAGATTAAAAATGGGATGTCATTAAATTTCATGTGCATGTTAAAGGCAGACATCCCAAAACATTTGGCAATATAATGTATATGCCATGGTTTACTTCCCAGAACATAAGTAACAAACAAGTTACAGTAAAACCATGTACTCCAGTTTCTGTTATGCAAGTGCTTGATTTTCATTTCCAGTTAAATTTCACAATCCACTGTGTCTCTTTAGCTGAATTCAGGACAGCTGGCTCAGCTGATGGTGAATGTGTCATCTACAGTTGATGACAGTGAGTCGAAACAGCTGCCTGATTGCATCCAGAGTGAAAACGGTCCTGTTCTCACAGATCTGGGTAGGATGCAGGTAAAGATTTATAGTTTCTGCCTATATATTGGAAAGTATAAAAGTGTATTTAATATCACTTTAGATAGGTTAAAGTGTTTATATTGTTGTTTGAACCTAAATGTTAACATGTAGGTTTTAGGGTTAACCCATCTCATCTAGGTTTGGCCGAATTATTATTATTATTATTATTATTATTATTATTATTATTATTATTTTTTTTTTTTTTTTTTTACCAAAACTGATTAGTGGTCCGAGCTACATATGAATACAGTTTCTAAATTTATTTTGGCCTACTATTGGCTGATTAAATCTTTTTGTTGGATCATTCTTTGTACTGTAAATTAGCTTATTTACAAATGCAGAAAGTGAATGTCATGTAATTGTGAAAAAATGGGCTTGCTTTAGAACTCTTTAGCTTAGAAAGGTATATTTTAACTCTAAGCTTTAAGAGTTGTACCTGTTATGGTTTCATGCTGTTATATAGGTATGTTAGAAAACTATTCGATTTATTTACTCTTATATCAGATAATCAATGGCCTCCGCCGATTTGAGATTGAATATCAGGGAGATCCAGAACTTCAGCCAATAAGGAGCTACGAAAATGCTTTCCTGGTACGAATGCTGTACCAGCTCTCTTCTTTCATCAATGAGCGGGTATGTGTTTTTTTTTTGTTTTTTTTTTAAAGGTAAAAATGAACTTTTGCATCAACTGAGCTGATGCATGTCTGTAGTGTTTCGCTCCCGAGCAGCCGGCTGTCAGATTTCGTTAAAATTCACGATTCAAAACACATAGTAACCAAGAACATGGGGTATTGAAATGCATGTGAATATAAATGAGTGTATAATGCTAGTGTGCATGCATTACCAGCAGCTTCACTATGCAAGCATCTAAGATATAATGCATCACTTTCTAAAGTAAACGTAATCATAACTACAGTATCCATTTTCTTGTTGCTGATATTGAACTTGATTTTACATCATTTGCTGTCTTTTTACTGATGGTTGTTTTTGCTGTCTCTCTATTGTTTGATTTAAGCTATCTGATTTCTTAATTGTGTTTATGTATATTTTTTATATGATTCTATTGTGTTAATTGTATACTAATTTGATGTCACTGCACAGCACTCTTGGATTCTTTTTAAATGTGTTTTAGAAATAAAGATTACTTGACTTGTGTCATTTGACCTGTAGTTGGGAGGCCACATGGAGGCTCTGTGTTCACGGCAAGACTTCCTGGGCTGCGTGAGTCGACACTACCTGAGCGCATCACCAGTGTCTGATCAGCGATGGAGGAGTCCAGCTTTGCGTCAGATGAGGGGGCGAGTTCCGCGACCACGACTCAGTCTGAGAGCCCTAGCCAGCTATCGTACACTGCTCACTGTGCTGCTGCTCTACCTCTTGTTCGCTTTGTTCTCATTCGGCCTGCTGTCCAGCACTGCAATCATGCTCCTCATCAGCCTTGTGTATGAACTGCTTCTGCTTTTACTCTCTGATAAACTCAAAACTCACTGACTCACCAATTGAGGCTTTATATTTATGAATATGCTCCCTTAATTCATTTGTACAAGCATTTAGGTTTTATTACAGTTCAGCCAAAAAATGTCCACTTTTTCCTCTTTATGCCAAATGTCTCCAGTCAGCTAGGACGAGGTTTGTAATGTCCGAGGTTTGCTTCTTTGGGTCTGCAATTCTCAAGTGGCTAACAAGTAATAGAAGATGTATGATGATTTTTGACATTCAAATATGATGTGCCATGATAAACAATGATAAAGAACGATGCTCCTACTTGTAAGCTACATTATTGTAATAGCGTTTGGTATGAAGGGACATTGTGGACACTTTATGCTACTTCCATATACTACCAGATGCTTATCAGTATGGTAGCCATTTTGTATCAATACATTACATTAAAACAGAGTGACTAAGCTTGAACAGTAACAAACATAATCAGCCTTTTTGAGTAATACTACACACACATTTGGATTCAAAATGAAAGTGTTGATTTTAATAAAAATATTTTACTTTTTGTTAATGCTTGTAGGATCTTTTAATTCATTTACTGCACACTGACTCGGCATGTTTGATATAAATTGCTTTTATTGAATCATTGTACATGGTGTGGCCTCTGCACTGACTGTGTGCTGATTATTCAGCAGAATCCTCACTGTGCCTGCTTTATGGTGTAAGCAAATTATGCAGGACTCAAGAATTGTAATCTTAGGCATTTAAGCACCCTGCTGAATATTACATTTTACTTGTAAACCTACTGCAATCTTGGTGTAGTTCTGGACAGAAAGCTGCCCCATATTTCTATTGCCATATTGATTACTGCTGCTTGTTCCTGGATGATCTTCCCCTGTGATCAGGGAAAATGCAGGACAGATATCCAGCCTGAAACACACAGAGTTGTTTATACCTCCTGGACTTTTCATTTGTCCCCATCCAGGTGTGAGGAGCTGCTCCATGTCCATCTCACCTTCTCTAAATTTTTGATTCTGCAGCAAGGGGTACTTGGTCCACCCTTGCAACTGATCCAGAATGCAGCTGTAAGGCTTGTTTTCACTCCAAGTTCTTTCTCCCCATTGCTGCATTCCCTTCACTTACTTTCTGTAGCTTCTGTGTCAGATTTAAAACTGCAAAGCCAAAATTGGACCAGCCCACACATACATAAGGGCACTTTTTGCACCACACTCTGCACCGCACTCCCTAGCACGGCTCGACTGGACCCGCCATCCCTTACAGTAAAAGACTCATGCGTCAAGATACTTGGCACCCAGGTGCTGGAATGAACGTGCTGTGGCTGAATTGCTGAGTCACTAGCAACCTTCAAGTGAAGTCTAAGGAACATCTTCACTAAGCACTTAAGCACACTAGCAAATATTAAATAAATAAAACTAGAAAATAGATGTGAATATTTTAAAAATGATTGTTTAACAGAAGCCACAGTTTAACAGTTGAATTTCTGTGGGTAAAAACAAGAAAAATCTTAAATGTTAAAAAGGTCCTTACATGCTGAATAAAACTGGATTTAATTCAGAAAATAAATTTGTACTGTAACCCTAATCAACTCAGCGTAATGCATTTTGCACACTCTTGGGGTGACACAGTGGTTAGCATTGTCACCTTACAACTCCTGGGTCCCTGAGCTCAGGTCTGTGAGGAGCTTCTACATATGCTGTCCACATGTCACATGTCCCTACACTATATTGCCAAAAGTTTTGTGACACCCCTACAAATCATTGAATTCAGGTGTTATTTTTCAGAGTTTGGGCTTAGCCCTTAGTTCCAGTGAAAGGAATTCTTAATGCTTCCAAGACATTTTGGACAATTTCATGCTCCCAACTTTGTGGGAACAGTTTGGGGATGGTCCCTTCCTGTTCCAACAAAAAGCAAGGTCCATAAAGACATGGATGAGCGAGTTTGGTGTGGAGGAACTTGACTGGCCTGCACGGAACACCTTCGGGATGAATTAGAGCGGAGACTGCGAGCCAGACCAAAAAGTGAGACGCCTGCCTTTAAATGCACATGAATGTAATATGGAGTCGGCCCGCCCTTTGCAGCTTCAAACCTTCTGAGAAGGCTTTCCACAAGGATTAGGAGTGTGTTTATTGGAATTTTTAACCATTCCTCTAGAAGCGCATTTGTGAGGTCAGGCACTGATGTTGGACATCTATCTCTGCTCTAATTCATCCCAAAGGTGTTCTGTCGGGTTGAGGTCAGGACTCTGTGCAGGCCAGTCAAGTTCCTCCACACCAAACTCGCTCATCCATGTCTTTATGGACCTTGCTTTGGGGACCATCCTCAAACTGTTCCCACAAAGTTGGGGCATGAAATTGTCCAAAATGTCTTGGTATGCTGAAGCATTAAGAGTTCCTTTCACTGGCACTAAGGGCAAAGGCCAAAGCCCGAAAAAACAACACCTGAATTCAATGATTTGGAGGGGTGTTCCAAAACTTTTGCCAATATAGTGTATCTAAGATGCATCCCCAACTCATGCTCTGTGATCCCGGGATGGACTCGGCAAACATACTCAGACAAAGAACTGGAAATTAATAATGATTATCAGGAGGTTCCACCACAGAAAGTCTAAATGTGTACCTGATTCGGCAGAACATTTACAAAACAGTTATTTCAGCAAGGTCAGAGTGGCACAGTTGAAACGCTGTCTCCAGTACCGTCCGGTTTATCGCTGCGGCGGTGATGTCACCACAGCACCTCCCCCAGGTTCCGCAGGAAGACAGACCGCAGCAGCGTTATTTCAATAAGAGAGGTATTTACAGCCTGCATCGCCCCAGTCCCGTATACAGCGGAAAACACGACATCTACCGAGGTATGAGACTTTATTAATTGCATGGCTGTGTGATTTAATCGACATAAAGATGTATTTAAACGTGGACTTGTGTTGCTTCGTTATCATTCGATTGAATGGCATGAAGTCGCTGCCCTGCCCTCTGCATAACACAGCTACAGCTAACACACACTACACCACAAAAAACACACAATTAACCACACTGACCGCATGATTCTGACGGAGAACATTTCCAAATATCCAGACTTGTTTTCTGCAAAAATTTGGTTAATGGTTTGTAAATTATTACACCGTTTAGGAATAAACGCCCAGTCAGTATTAGGTATTTTAACTTGCTAGTTAACCAGAGCTAGCTAGCGGGCTAATCTTATTTCATATGCGTCTTGTGGGACGGATAAAAGTCGACGTATTTACACACCTTACGTCTATAAACACCGTGCTTTACATTCGAAAACCTTAACAGACTTAATACATGTATATTTTATGCCTAACTACGTCGTCAACATGATGGCTGTTCTGTGTCATTTTAACCACCGTTCTGTCGACAGGAAAGCAAGCTAGCTGAACTAGCTGCAAAAGCAAGAAGCAGCTGTGATAGCGCATATCTATAATACATCTGCAACAGTACACCCAGTTGCAAAACTTAATTTTACAAACACCATATAAAACCGTAATCTTTCCGCATATGCTGTAAAAATTATATTTTTATACGACCCAAATATGTCCTTGACTTTACTGTAGGAGCCGCCCTGCTCACATGGCTGGGAGTCGATACTAAAAGATTTGGAGTCGATTCTTCACAGCTAGATTGATTCGGCTCTAGTTCGCGCAGAGATGATGTAAAACGACAGAGTATGTCAGAACCCCATTTCACACAAGGAGAAAATTATTACTTTAATGAGTAATAAGAAGAAAATATTTTGCGCAGTCGATTCTTGGGTCAATTTTCCCAATAGCAGAAATGGGAATCAATTAGGAGTCGACTCTGTGATAGGACGGCATCGTAGGTTATGTATCAATAATAATGATGATAAATATTATTATACAATTTAAATATTATAAAGTAGCAGATGATAAATATTTGTAACCTCTTTTAAGCTACATTTTAAACCACTGCTAGATCTGTGAAGTGTTCCTGTTCTCTTCAAATACCATCACAGTTTAAAAGGCGAGTTTTTCCCAATCATAAGCTGGTTTCTGGGAGCCTGGGCCCATTGCAGCTTCAGATTCCTTTTATTTACTGACATAATCAGACCTTCTGATGTTGTAGCCCATCTGCATGCAGGTTCAGTATGTTGTGCGTTCTGAGATGCCTTTCTGCTCAACACTGTTGTTAAGAGTGGTTATTTTGAGTTAATATTCTGTCAGCTCAACCCAGTCTGGCCAATCTTGTCTGATGCCTCTCACCAACAAGACATTTACACCCACAGAACCACGGGATGTGTTTTTTTTTTTTGTTTTGTTTTGTTTTTTGTTCCCCCCCCCATCAATTTGAGTAAACTGTAGTGACTATTGTGTGTGAAAATCCCAGAAGATCCTCAATGAAATGAAATACTGAAACCAGTTCTTCTGACACCAGCAATTTTGAGCAGTTATCTATATGATTCATATGCATCATTCTGATGATTATTCTTGAATGAATGAGCAGGGGTTTAGTGGTTCCTATTAAAGTGGCCTGTGACTGTACACTTTTGTGCAGTCCAACAAATCCAGCCTATTAAGTGAACTACTTTCTTAGTGAAATGTGATCCAGGCTTTAAATGATCCTCAGTGAGGGTCACTTTAGCACACTCAGCATGCTGCAGTGTCTCTGCTTTACATTAATGAAGGGTGGAAATGTTTTATGCTCGACCATTAGCATGCAGAGTGTGTTATGTGTAGACTGAAGGCTCACAAAGCTGTTTACTTCTACCCGAGAATACACCAAAGGGCTCAAACTTGCACTCCTATGCAGTCTTCTTCCTTCCTGCTGCTGTCACACATTTTTTATATTATATATGTATCACAATGCACAATCCTCCCCTTGCTTTTCCTTTTTCCCTTTCCTGTCCCCCTCCTTCAGGCTTAGGTAATGCTCTCCGAGCTCTGAGGACAGGGTGCGGTGTGCAAAGTCATAGCCCTAGAACACAGGGTTCTCAGCAGAGGTCCCTGTGGGAAACGTTGCTTCCCCTTATGTACAGCTGTGTAAAGTCTAACGGCTGTTATTTTGCGCACATACGTTACAACACTCAGTATCATGAACATCAGTTGATTTTTTTGCACATCTGCATCACATTATACTTGACACTCAGACTTTTCAAATTGTTTTCTTTTGAATATGTTAACTGGCCTCAGTGCATTCCTGAAGCCTTTGTGCAGTGGAATGTAAGTGTAAGGGCTACTGGTGTCATGTGACGTTGTGCTGCAACACAATCCTGCAATGGTGAAGTCCTCATATTGGAGCAAGGAGACTCCCTGATCTCTCACATCTGTCTCACATTTGTATCACATTACACATATGAGCACTTCAATGCTAGAGCTTGGCTAATTCAGCTGTGGCTGTAGTATGCACTGGTTATAAGGTGTTATAGCATGGTGCAATGTTTCAAATGATATCTAAACGCATTGCTGTCTCACTGACCTTGTTTACTCTTGTGCCCTGTAATGGAGACAGACACAGCGCTACCATGTCCAAGTTTATTAAACCCAAACTGAAGGTAAAGTGTGTGTGTCTGTGTGTGTCTGTGTGTGCTTGTGGTGTGCAGTGGTCTCACTCTCTGATTAGAACAGCAAATTAAAAGGAATTCTATTCCCCATTTTCACTGTCTTGCATTTTGAGCATGAGGACTATATCCACTTAAACCTGACAGTGTCCGTTAAATTCAGGACCGATTCGGAACAGATTTTATCCACTTTACAACTAAGATGGATTTTAATTGTAATCTAATTCATCTCACTGAAACCCATCCAGTAGGTGATGCACATGCTCTGTGAATGCTGATGGTAGCTTTAAAAGTGTTAGCACCAGCCACAGAATATTGAGCTTATTTATAAAACAACCAATAAACCAACATCACTGGAAGTTGGTGTTGTAATAATAAACTGATTTGCATGTTCATGTGTAACTCAGGAGTCAGATTTGAGTTCGTCTGACCGGAGACACAGTTAGCTGCAAAGCGTAGAAGGTAAGAGGGTCAGGCGATAAACAAACACGAAAAATCCAAGATGGATAACAAAATCAAGACCGAGAAACTTGTCATTGGACATAATGGACAAATGGTTTGGAACATGTTCAGTCAGGGGAAAATGAAAGTACTCACTTCTTCAGTTTTGTCTTAATCTAAACCATAAACCAGGTTGGGAAATAATAAGTACACCCTTCCTACTTCTACAATTATTAAGAGAGTAATTATAAGTCAGGTGTTCATAATGAATTGTACAAGATTAGCTTATCATCAGGATATATGACCATCTGTATAAAAGCAGAACTTTTTGAACGTTCAGTTTCTGGAGTGGTTCATGTCGAGAAGAAAGGACATCAGTCATGACCTCAGAGGATCTTGTTACTGCTCATTATTCTGGGAAGGATTATAAGGCCGTCTCCAAACAGTCTGAAATTCAGCACACTATAGACAGAAGGAATGTTTACAAATGAGAGCCTTCAAGACTGTTGCCAGTTTTCCCAGGAGTGGGCATCCCAGCAAATTCGGTCCAAGATGAGACTGTTTGTTTAATGCTCAGGGAAACCCACGAGTTACATCACGTGACCTACAGGTCTCTGCTGGGGACACTAAACATTTATGTTCATGAAGGCACCATCAGGAAAAGAACAAGTATGCCTTTCATGGACGGGTGGATAGGAAAAGCCTGTTCTGACCCCAGACATATAACTGCATTTCAACAAACCACAAATGTTCTAGAACAAATCCTTTGGATTGCTGATACCAAGGTGGAGATGTTTGGTCATCATTACCAGCACCATGCTTTTTTGGGGTTGTGCAGCCACAGAAGCCGAGTAGCTTCCTGTTATTAGACAACAATGAACTCCAGTTTATACCAGAATATCATTGAGAGAAAATCTCTCCAGCAGTTGGGTCATGCAGCAGCACTGTGATCCACAGCATAACAGCAAATTGACATAAGAATGGATAAAGAAAGAAAATCAGGTTGTTGGAATGGCCAAGTCAAAGTCCAGACATCAACCTCATAGAGATGCTGTGCCAGGATCTTAATTGTTGCATGCGCTGTAGGCCATGAAGCATTCTGGGAAACTGGAGTTGGTAACACTGATTTAAGCTTTGACATGATTAGTTTAAAGTTAGAGCAATGATTGATTCAAAAACCGTGTACATTGTCATTGACAACATGAACTTTTTAAAATATATAAATTAGCTGAAATCTGTGTATGTCCTGTTGACAGGAAAATAACCTTCATCAAGGTTAATTGATGAATTCAGCACTCTAAACGACCAATCCCAACCATCAGCTTAGCTTTCCATCATATTTGGAAGTGAGAGAAAGTCATTAGAGTCTAAATTGTGTGGTAGACGGTGTAATACCTGCCTGGGATTAGCAGAGAGCAAAAGCATGTCCAGGGTATTAGATTTTTATCCGTAGCTTCCTGGCACACAGAGGTTCAGTTGAAACGCTGATAAAGTGCTTACCAGCATTTTTATTTCTCCCATCCACCAATCAGAGAAAGTATAACAATGACATATTGACTTGCACAAAGCTATTTTTAAAAAGCACATCAGGGAACGCAAAGAAAAAACATTCTGGCGACAAAATAAGAATTCGCTCATTAACATGAGCTAAACATCTTCTCATACCGTATGCAGTTTGAGCAGCCGTGATCGAGTAGAAGTGGTTGTGATTGGAGTAATGGGTGTGGAATGCAGTGCAGTCAGCAGGATGTAGACAGCTGAGTGGTATGAGAGCGATGTTTTCTCCCCGGGTAGGGCAGGACAGCAAGAAGGGCTGAGACTTGGCTGCTTCCCTGCATGCGTTTATCGCTGCAGCATTCCTGCGTCTATCCACACGGCAGAGATGGAGAGAGGCACACACTCGCACTTTTGCCTAGTCATGCCTCTCACAAGGTTATTGCAGCTCTGAAATCACTTCTCTCTTTTTTTTTTTTTTTTTAATTTGAAGGTTGTGTTCTGAGGTAGGTCTGCGATTTGAGATGATGTGCATGAATATAGAGTGCTGCATGGTGTGTGTGTGTGTGTGTGTGTTTTCTCTCTGCATGACTTTGCAGTGTGATAAAAATGTGTTGGATTTAATCAGCCATGTTCATCTATGCCTCTTGTTTTTAGTCTGCCTTAAAGGCTACACTATACTCATAGTCCTCATCATTACTAGTCATGCATTTTTACAAACAAAATAGCTTTACGCCATCAACACAAAACAGTCTTTTTCACATCTTCCAGTATAAGCATGTATTCCTTCTCATGGATAAAGCTTTCCAGCTAAAGATCACTGAAATATAGAGGAGCTTTTAGGTGCACAATTAGACTGAAATAAATAATGCAGAGCTTGTGAATTAAGAAATGGAAATATGTAACTAGGTTAGCTTTCATAGCCGAGATTATAAAAATCACAACTGTTAATCTTTAAGTAACTGATGAAGGCAGTATCAGTAATGACATTTTTGTATAATCTCTGTTTCTCCAGAATGTTTGCATACACACAATATACAGCAATTATTATAAAAATATAGTGATTTTGCCTTCAGATTTTAATTTTAAAGTAAAAAAAAAAAGTGATGATTCATCCTGCACCCAGGGGCGTGTGCTCTGCTTCTGTCTCTCTCTTTGCTGTAAATGTTATTAATAATTTGCTTGGTTTCTTAAATGCTATTGGCTAGTGTAGAAATAAAACAAGCTTCCTTTTTCAAAAGGGGATACATCAAGTCATGTTCTTGAAGACGAGCATAAACCACACTGTAGGTAAAAATCCAGCAGAATTTATTCAGATCGGAAAATGTATTCAGTAAAGGACCTCGGGCCGATTATGACATCATCGCTGATATCTATACTCGACATTAGTATTGTTTTCCTCAGTGTCTCGAGAGTAGGAGGAGCTTACAGTCCGAACCTGACCAAAAAGCCACCTCTGTACCAGCTCCAGTGAGCAGTGCGCTCATTTCCTCAGCGTTTATCTACCCTGTGTCCTTCCTGTTCTCCTCCTACACTGGTAACGGATGCGTTTCCATGGAAACTTGCTCATTTTCCATCGATGTTGATTTCCCAGTGCGAATGCTGCTCTCTACCTCGGTGAGATGTGATTCGCTCTTACAGGATGTTATGATGTTACCAAGATGCCTGAAGGACAGAGTAGATCTATGGATGATTTACTAAAGGAGTGTCTTTTTTATGTTTATTTGGTTGCATGTTTTTTGTTTTAGTGGGAAAAAGTGTTTTTGGTATGAAAACTGGTTAAATCTGGCTAAATCAGCCATGATAATTTCACTTTGGTGAGCTCAGTTAGATACTACATAGGAATATTTGCACTTTAAACACATTTATACAAGCTTGCGTTTTAATCTTTAGTTAGATGATGGCTTGTCATGTGAATGTGGAATAATGAATATTTACCACAGTTATTGATTATTTAAAAAGCAGGGCACTCTAGAGATCGTAGTTAAAAAAACATCGTATGATTGAATGATACTGGGGTCGGGA
Organism: Hemibagrus guttatus; assembly: GCA_033459395.1. Taxonomy (NCBI): domain Eukaryota; kingdom Metazoa; phylum Chordata; class Actinopteri; order Siluriformes; family Bagridae; genus Hemibagrus; species Hemibagrus guttatus. The sequence goes on along the minus strand of JAUCMX010000014.1, from coordinate 15,129,273 downwards.
GAAATGGCAGTCTCTGTCTCTCTTCTACCTGTGAGCTGATTTATGTGGAAGAAGGCAGATGGCTCTTTCCTTCATGTGTGTTACATTGCATGAGATGCAGCACAAAAAGATGCAGGGTTTGAGTTATTTATGAATCTTTTTTTTTTTTTGGTAACACTGATTTTCTTTGTAATCACTTGTGTATGTTGATAAATGCTAATCAGCTTTAAATTAGCGATCGTCTTCACGGCACAGCTGTCCGTCATAACTAGGGACTCTTTAGTAACTTGTCGTCATTTCTATAATTTGAAGCAGGTCAATCAAGGTTCACATTAGTGAGTCTCCTTACACATAATTTCCACAAAAACAAGAGTTACAAACATTTTCCCCAACCACCTCATATTTTATCCATACAATAATGAATAAAATGTCATATCTAGCTTGAATAATGAGGTCCAGTGTTATCGTGGTGTTTCGGTCTCGTGTCTATCTCATCTGCCTGATACCGTGCATTTAAAAAATAATCTACAGTAAGTGAAGCATACGCTCTACTCATCATCACTGAAAGGTGTCGCACGTGGTGGCAATGCTGCCGGAGTCTCGTACTCTGTGACACACTTCTGCAGTGGGGTGTATAAATATCTGAACTAGTCCTCTCCCAGCGAGGTCACGCAGGACGTCTTTAAGAGGACGAGCTCATTATCAGGACACTGAGGGAATAAGAGTCTTCTCTCTCTCTCTCTCTCTCTCTCTCTCTCTCTCTCTCTCTCTCTCTCTCTCTCTCTCTCTCTCTCTCTCTCTCTCACAGACCTGAATATCTGATAGATGGGGAACGAGTCACATGGTGTCAAGTGACCGTGACGCAGTGTTAAAATGCATGTAAGCTGCAACGTAACTATTACATCATGTTTACTAAAGAGAAAAAAATGATACGACGACATTTAAAATGGAAAATTCAAAAATGACAATCCTGCTAAATACTCATCAGTAACAAATGTCTAGGGAAATTTGCAAGATTGTAAATTATTCAGCTGCCAGTTTCCTTCACACCTCCTAGCTCTCCTGTATCATACACCAGCTGCTATAAAGGAAGGGTGAAGTCTCCTGTGTGCTTCCTCTGAGAGTCATAAAGCCAACAAATAACATGTTCCTTCTGCATCACTGCAAAATGGAAAGTGCTGTCTGCCCTCTTCCACATCCATGAGCTCACGTAGTGTCATATGTGAAGTTTATCCGTCATGCCTACTGAGCTCATAGTGCCGATTTGATTGACCGAGTGCTATCCCAGTGGCTGAGTAACAACCACCTGTGGCGTATTAACCACCGGCTATTTAGTTTTCTCCACAGTTCCTGTGACGTAATTTATTTTGTTATACATGCTGAGTGATGTGCCACATTGATTGGGATTGCTCTAAACACACGGCTGTTGACCTTGAGTGGGCAGGGCTTTTGTGTGTCACTGCTGTAGGCAGTATAAATAAACATCTCTCACCCACACAAGCAGCCTGAGATAGGAGAACATAAAATAAGTGAATAGATAATAAATAAAGAAAACATCTGGGCATGAACTAAAACATTGTTCTGTAGTTGTTTAAAGCATGTGTTTACTAGAGAGCATGATGAAAGACCTGAGCGCCTTAGTTAAAAATGAGTATGCAGAGAAACTTGCTCCTAAGAACATCACCATGTCTGTTTCACTCTGTTAAAACCTGCATACAGTTACATCCGAACACAGTTACATACCTAAATATAAATCTCGAACGTTCAAATGTCGGAAATAGAGATTTGATATAAATCCAGATTCCCATGTAAAAGAGATGCTTTATTAAGTCAAAGAACTAATACTTTTTGTAATTTGTTCTACTCAAATAGCTAGTTTCCTACAATGATAAACATTCAAGGCGATATATTTAGGTAGAGTTTTATACATATTAAGACCCTTCTTAATGGCTGTTCAACAGCTGTTTCTGTTGAACACACACTAACCTGAACCTTTATATCTTCCTTTGTAACTCCATGTAATTCCACTGCAGGTCTCTTCACTTTGCAGTGAAGTGTGAGAGATTACTGTGATCTGCTAAATGCTCTGTTTGACTGCTCTGAAAGCATCTGCTTTTCTCCCGGATGTTTTACCTTTAACATAAATAAAATCTTTTTTTCACATTTGTATTTTATTTTTTTATTCTCAAAAGCCACCATTTTGAATTTTCAAAGTCAAGGTTCAAAACAAAGAAAAACACTCTCAAAACGGTGCATTTGTTAAATACACCACAGGAAAAAATTATTTAAAAAAGCCAATCAATTTAAAAAGCGAGATGCATCATTCAAATTCATATTGTTAGCTTTCGTGAAGCACCATAGGTTTAGTCTTCAGGTTTAGGTTTAGAAATGATATATCACACAGTGGTTAGTGTGAGAGGATGGAGGTCGTGGGGACGGACTTTGTCTCTGTCATCATGGAGTTGGAATGTGAGAGTTATCGTACTGCACAATAGAGGAAGGGAGGGAGGGAGGGAGGGAGGGAGGGAGGAGAATATTCTAGAGTGCAGTGAGGAACTCTAGTGGGGGAGAGACAGACAGAGCGAGAGAGAGATGGGGGTGTAGGGAACGAGGGAGAGCTGAGAGTAGGAGGAACATCGCGAGTGTGTAGGAGGAGTGTGAGCTGGTGTTATCTCGATCCTGCACACTGCTCGTTATCTGACTCTGGCTGCACCTCTTTAGCGCTCTGAAACAAGCTTAACTGTCACGCGTTGGTGAGTTTTTCTGCCCATTTCCATTTGTATGTATCTGTAAGCTTTGCTTTTTTTATGGACTGGATTGTAATCATCAGTTAGAGGAGGAGTAATGATGGTTAACAGGCTGAGAGAACACACTGCGGTCAGCCGAGTCGCACCAACGTGAAGTTTTTCTCAAGTGACCTTAAAAAAGTGTCGCGTCATGCAGGTCTCCATGACGTCATTTCAGTTCGTGCTCGATAGTGCGGGGTGTGGCGTTTGTCTGTGTACAGCCACAGCATTATTGTCCACAGTTTCATGCTCCTGACCCTGATCCTCATCCCTGCTTGTGAGTCTTTAGTGCAGACTGCGCCAAATATAGGCAGAGATGTGCTAAATTTACTCAGGGAAGCGGCAGCAATGCCACCGAAGGTTCTTTTATGACTTACAGTTTAGCCTAAAAAGAAACATCCCTATTTAACATAAATGTAGTTGGGACATGTTTGGTATGTGAATTTAGCTTCTGTATATTTGTGCTGGAGCTATGAGGGTAATGTAGCTAACAAGCGATGGAAGTATATATCCACACGCATTAAAGCACAGCATGCTTTAATGCGTGTGCCACAGTCAAGACTCCTCAACCCGTTTTTTTGGAGTCGTTGAACTTTTCTAAACAGGTAGAAGATGTGGTTTCTGATTCTGTTATGGCTGCATTGAGCGCCGAAGTGGTGCATCACATGAATCCTGATCAGACAGCATGGCCGACCGAACCGAACACGGTATCTGAGTGGGAGGCGATTAATACTCTCTCTTACCTGTCAATCACTGCGAGACTAGCCAATCATGAGCATTTGTGAGATCATGTATGTGGAAGAGGGCTGATGGCATGACAGTTATGGAAGTGTGTGTGTGTTGGCCTACACCCTCGCTGGCTGGTAGCCGTCATGTGATGGGGACCGTTAGCTAGTGATTGGAAATTAGTCCATCGAAAATTACTGACCTTATGCATTCAGACAGAATTCCGAATTCCCAGAGGTACTCTGGTAATAATGGCATTAACCACCACCTTGTGTAACAGTGATCCATGCCGAACAAGTGAAAATCTGTCTTCAGGTCTGTTTGCTGTGATGCCACACCAGCGTCAGACTGAAGTGGGGAGTGTGGCATGAGATATGAAGCCAGAGCTGTACATTACATGTGAGATAATACTAGAGTTTCTGAAACTGTTTATTGAAGTTAGGAGAGTGAGAATTACATATCGGAGAAACTGGTGTCTGTTTGCTTCTATTACTTTTGTTTGTGTGTGTGTTTACGCTGTGCTGATCACGGGCGTGGTCTGGGGTAGTGTTTTGCAGCTCCAGTAAATCGACTGATCCATTTCGTCCATTAGTCGCTATGATGTGCTGTGTTGTTCATCCCTGCTGTCTGTCTTGACGGTCTGTCTTACTCTAGTTGCCTTGACAACAGTCTCTCATTCTTTGTACATCATTGCAAGTCTCCTTGTATCCTGTCTCATTTCCACCACCCCCTGTTTAGGATGTTGCTGGGATGCTGTAACAAAGCCGTGTATTGATTAAGCACAGCAGTGTCATGGCACAGCCTCAGCTGGTTATTCCCCATGACTTTTCTACCATTATTCCTGACACATGACTTCATGCCTTTCACTGCGGTGCGAAAAACACATTCAGTTAGGCTAATGGAGAGGATACTATATACGCCAATAGACTTGCCATAGTTTCAGTATGGAAAAGTACATTTATCACCCACCCTATAACAGCTTTCAGACTCCAGAACTGTGAAAATGACTTGTCATTTGAATTCCTTGTAATGGATGTTAAGTATCTGTAGGTCTGTTTATCTTTAAACTCTGATGCTCCTGTATGTGTGATTAGAAATCTCGGTTCAGTGGTGAGGAAAATGTGTGAAAGGCTTCATGTTGCACATGATTAGTGGATTTTTCTCAGTCCATTTGTCGCTGTGACATCTGTGTCATTCCACTATAAATAGTCCTGCAGGGGACACACATTCCCTGAAATCCACTCTGTCTGATGCTGGGGAGGAGCGGAATATCCGGAATGACAAGAAAAATATCCGTAATGCAGGTGTGCCCCTTTTCATAGTTACATGTGCCCCGGTTACTCAAAGATCTCCTGCTAATCCCCACACTGCAAGGGGCACAGCTGATGGGGGTGTTTTGCAGGGGGTGGTGGTGTTAGTGGCAGTAAAAGTGTGTGTGTGTGAGAGAGAGTGGGGGGGGGGCTTATTCCCAGGGGAACTGACAGCAGCAATATCTTTGTGCTGTTTGTTCAGAGGTATGTGGAATTTCCGCTCATACTGCTTGTGTACTCAGCTGTGTGTACTCAATGTGCGTGTGTGTGTGTGGGGGGGGGTACTAGGAGAGATCTATCCTAAATTTGTAATTATTTCTTACGGAAATCGTGAATTGTAATTGAAAATGACTGTTCTAATGCCAACTGTCACCCTCAGCAACATGGCAAAAAAGGAACTGACCTTTATTTTCCCCTCATTTATATGCAACTTATACGAAAATATCGCCCTGTTCTTGCCCTGTTGGTCAACACAACCTAGAAGTGGAAATCGCTCATAATATAAATTGTTTGTATTTTCTAGAGAATGGATACCAGCGGCACGAAAGTTCTGGAGACAGCCGATGACATCCAGGAGCGTCGGCAGCAGGTCCTGGACCGTTACCGGCGCTTTAAGGAGCTGTCGGCTGTGCGCAGGCAGAAACTGGAGGACTCGTACCGCTTCCAGTTCTTTCGGCGTGACGCAGACGAGCTGGAGAAATGGATCCAAGAGAAGCTGCAAATCGCCTCTGACGAGAACTACAAGGATCCCAGCAACCTTCAGGTGTGTAGCTACAGGATACAGGGTCAGCAGGGTGGAGGATTGTTTCATGATTTAATTTTTTAATTTACTTCTTCCTTTTTTAAAGAAATTTTTGTTACAGCAGCTTAGACATGATTATGATATAGCTTAGGTATGATTACTTTGAGGTGTGGAATTATGTTTACTGAACGTTTGTCTAATGGCATGAGAGAGATGATTTCCATACTTAAAGTGCTCCTGAAATCAAAGTAAGTATCTCGGAGGTACACCAGTACAGCAGTTGGTTATATATTTAATACAAAAAAATTTCGTCACTTCTGGGGAAAAATGATTACTAATGTTTTCACCCAACATTACTCTTGTATTCATCCATTAAACTTTCTCTAGAATGTCTCATTCACAGTAAATATGGTTCATTGGTGTATTCTTTTGCTGTGAATCTTCCTGCACACTCTTCATTTTTCCAACCATTGCTTGGTTATGGAAAAAAATGTTTGGATTTTATTCATTTGGAAGAGGGTGGAATTTGTAAGAATTTATGGTATCGTGATTTCTTGCATTTCTCAGAGGAATTTTTTTACTAATGGAGAATACAGTTCCATCTTTATTCAGTATCACGGCTTCTTAGTCAGTGAGAGTAAGTAACGTTTATTTACCAGTCAAATGTATTAAATGCCTCCCTGTGGTGACTCTGTGGGTCTGTCAACATCTGTGCTGCATAGAAATCCACCACTATCTTTAAACTCTTTACTGTTCTCCAAATTCAGCTAGATAACTTATCTGGTTTGTTTAGATTCAGCATGTCTGTGGTGTATCTTGAATGCAGTTGGTTGTTGTGTAAATCAGTTAAGCACTTCAACTCTGTCACTCTGACCTGTTTCCGTATGTCAGCATATGGACGAAATCTCAAGTTCATGCAGTCTAAAACTAATCACTTCTACTGGATGTTAGCCTGGTTAGATATTATAGTGTCCTCTTTAGCACATGTTAACCTTTGTCCTATAACCACTCTTTATTTCATTTTAAGAATTTCCTTGTAGACCTTTTCCTTGCAGACGTTTGACTGGTTTATTATAAAACATGCGACCTTCATCTTCTTACCAATAAAGCATGATAACATGGAGACTTTGTCCATCAATCAAGTCCATGCATTACTGTAGTGGAGTTCAATCTAAATCTGAAATTTAATACCTTGATATAAAATAATGGATTCCATATTAATACCGTTTTCTTTTTCAGCCTGAAACCAATTTCTGCTTTTCTATTAAGCACCCTTTGCAGTACCTCAAGGTACCCCTAGAACTCTGATTAGCCTTTTGATTATACAATGTGTCTGTGTTTCTCAGGGAAAGCTCCAGAAACACCAGGCCTTTGAAGCGGAGGTGCAGGCCAACTCTGGCGCCATTGTCAAACTGGACGAAACTGGCAACCTCATGATCTCCGAGGGCCACTTTGCCGCCGAGACCATCCGGGTAAAACCAAATCCTCCCTACAGTTCCTTTTGTTTATTCACTTGTTGTTTTATTCACTCAGTTGCTCAGTCTATGAGTGTTGACTCACTCATTCACTTATACTTCACTCCTCTCATTCAGCCACTGACTCTCTTAATCACTCATTCACCAACTGATTCACGTATCCCCTGACTCTCCTTCATCCATTGACTCATTTTCTCACTGACTTTTTCTTTCTCAGACTCTCTCATTCCCCCATTGACTCGGTTTCACCCATTTCCCCCTTGGACTCATTCACTCACTGGCTCTTTTATTCCCCCGCTGACTTCCCCGCTGTCATTCACTCCCTTTGCAAACAAAATTTATGGTGGTTAATGTTGTATGTCCTATATCAATGTTAATGTGAAGCTCTGCATGTTAATCATGCTAATGTTAATCAAGCTAATGATTTGGCTCAGTCCTTCACGCCATACCGGACCGCCCAGAGGCCAATTGTAAAAAGTGTCAATTATGGAACTTGTATCCAAGTAGGTGTCTGGATGCTGTGAAATTTCTGAACCTTCTGATAAAATCAATTCTCACCTTTCCTCACTGGAAGTATGTGCGTGTGTGCAGTGATGTTTATGGCTGGTTTATGCTTTTGCTCTGCTATATATTTGTAGAGAGATGATTCATTGGTAAGCGTGGCACACTGAGATGCTCTGACTACAATGATATGATGGCATGTGTTTATACAGTGAACTGCTATATTTTATACCGGCTGTAGCTGTAATTATAATGCACACTTTGCTTTTTTCTTTAAATTGACTTCTAAGAAAGCTAAAATATAGCAACTCAGTTTATAGTTCCCTGATTGTTTGGAGTTATGGATTAAAAGAATAAGTTAAATCGAGGTGCTTCAGTAAAAGAACCACTTGATATTTCTAAAAACAGTTGAGTGAAAACACTTCAGAAATCATTTTGGTCAGATTCAGTTTCCTTTTCTTGTATATTATATGCAAGTTTCCATAGTTGCTCTCAGGTATGTGGTTGCAGAAGGATAAACCAGCCTTTACTCAACATTTATTCTCTCAGTCTTTAGTAGTGAACTCTCCTATGCTTGTTTATCAGGTGTAACTTTGGTTTGTACTCTTTCATCTCTATATAGTTCTAGACAAATTCAAATGTTCATAAAAATAGTTTTTATCATCTTACACATTTCCGATCATTCATACACTGATCTCTAGTAGGTGTTCCTGCTGCTGGTTGCCATGGTTTCATGGTTCCAGTCTTCAAACGTGTGATGCATGTCAACAGGTGGCTTAGTCGTGACATGTGTGCCAGCTAGCTATGTTATCCTATACTACAGGCCGTAATAGCAGTTTTGCTTGTGGGTGATGTTTAACAAAGATTTAATGGCATAGTTTCACTTCTCTTTTGCATCAAGTTAATGCAAATGACATTACCGTCATATCACCGGGACACGCCAACTTTGCTTAATCTCCTGTCACCCAAAATCATTAAAAACCATTAAAAATGAACACCACCTACTGTGTTTGTTGCAGTGCATCACTGCTAGTCTAAACATAGCGTATATCTCCTTTATCTCTTTTTGGTACAGACAGGATGAATCTAACAGTGTTCATATGATTCTCTCTCTCTCTCTCTCTCACTCTCTCACTCTCTCTCTCTCACTCTCTCACTCAGAGTCGCTTAGAGGAGCTGCACCGGCTGTGGGATCTGCTGCTGCAGAAGACTAAGGAGAAGGGTGTGCGTTTGCTGCAGGCCCAAAAACTGGTGCAGTACCTGAGGGAGTGTGAGGATGCCCTGGACTGGATCACTGACAAGGTGACACACACACACAGAGACAGACATATGGATGGATGGGTTGACAGAAGGATCAAGAGATTAATGGATTGATGAAATGGTAGTGTGATAGATTGGTAGGTTGAAGAATAGATGTCTGGATATACAGTTTAAAATAAATATTAAGTAGCTTTAAAAAAAAAAATATTTTACCTGTTTGTATATAAAAAGTATATAAACTAAACACTCATGCCCTCTATGTTATAGGAAGCCATTGTCACCTCTGAGGAGCTGGGTCAGGACCTGGAGCATGTGGAGGTCCTGCAGAAGAAGTTTGAGGAGTTCCAGACTGACCTGGCAGCCCATGAGGAGCGTGTGAACGAGGTAAACCAGGCTGCAGCTAAGCTAGCTCAGGAGAACCACCCAGAGACTGAACTGGTTCTGAAGAAGCAGGAGGAGGTAAACACAGCGTGGCAGAGGCTGAAGGGTCTGGCCCAGCAGAGGCAGGGCAAACTGTTTGGTGCCGCAGAGGTGCAGCGCTTCAACCGGTGCGTAACAGAACAGTGCTAGATTTTCATGGTATTTTCTTTTTGTTTTGCATATGAATCACACATTGGATATACCTGTGCCCTTTGTGAAATGAAATCTGTGGCTAAAAGTTTTCCTTTTTTGTTCTACAGGGATGTGGACGAAACCATCAGCTGGATCAAAGAAAAAGAGCAGCTCATGGCCTCCGATGATTTCGGACGTGACCTGGCCAGCGTTCAGGCTCTGCTGCGCAAACATGAGGGGCTTGAGAGAGATCTGGCTGCTCTGGAGGATAAGGTCAGTCTCACTCTCACCTGGCTTTTTACCCATACACACCTGTCACTGTGCCTTACCTGCTGTGTGTGTTCAGGTGAACACTCTGGGTGGTGAAGCTGAGCGTCTGCAGCAGACCTACCCCCTGAACGCCTCTCAGATCCACCTCAAAAGAGACGAGCTCATTACTAACTGGGAGCAGATCCGCACACTGGCTGCTAAGCGCCATGCCCACCTCAATGACTCCTACAGGTGTGCATTTTCACTCCCTGAATAAATACCATGTCATTGTTATGTTTTACTTAATAAATAATTTACTAGCTCGTAAATGGGTGAATTTAAGGTCATTTATGTCCTCTAGATGGTGCTGCATCTTATACAGTTTTGTAAATGTTGTAATTTTTGTTTTAATATAAATTCTCATTGGTTAGTGTTCTTAATTTAGCCTTGTTAGCAGCAGCTGTAATATCCTGGTGGCCCAAATTCTGAAGGCCAGCTTTGATTGGTGGTTGTGTCCTGTTTTCCAGGCTTCAGCGTTTTACTGCTGATTTCCGTGACCTCACCAGCTGGGTGACTGAGATGAAGGCTCTTATCAATGCTGACGAACTGGCCAACGACGTTGCTGGAGCTGAAGCCCTACTCGACCGGCACCAGGAACACAAGGTGGCCCCCATTTTCTTTCAGCTACATCTCGGATCCACCATGATGTCTTTTTTACACAGAAAATAGTCTATGTTCTATTCCATATAGCTGAGAAATGGTGTACGTTAAAACTACTGTGGCTTTGTTTATAGGGAGAGATCGATGCCCACGAGGACAGCTTTAAGGGCACAACAGAGGCGGGGGAGGCTCTCCTGAACACCGGACATTATGCATCAGAGGAGGTCAAGGAGAAGGTAGGATCAACATCACACTGCACCACCCCATCTCACACCTGCCTGTAGAAAGAGACTTAATTTTAGGTTTCTTAGATTTCACTTCTTCAATAAGGCATTTTACTGATAATTGTTTGCCACTGCCTTCCTTCAAGCTCACAAATCTGAACAAATAAGATAATGACTGCAATATTAGTGTGCTCGTGAACACATTTCATCTTTTGTGTGTATGTATAGCTGGGTATTCTGGCAGAGGAGAAGGAGTCTCTGCTGGAGCTGTGGGAGCTGCGCAGACAGCAGTATGAACAGTGCATGGACCTGCAGCTCTTCTACAGGGACACTGAGCAGGTCGACAACTGGATGAGCAAGCAGGAGGTGTGTGCATTTTCTTGCTTCATGCTATGAAATGCTGTCACATTTGTCTGCTGTTACATCAGTAGATTGGAAATCAGTGTAAAATTTGAGAAGAGGTTTATTAGTATTAATAAGGCACTAATATAACCCTCTCCTTCTGTCAGGCTTTCCTCTTGAATGAGGACCTAGGTGATTCTCTGGACAGCGTGGAGGCCTTGCTGAAGAAACATGAAGACTTTGAGAAATCACTCAGTGCCCAAGAGGAGAAGATCACTGTGAGCTACCGTACCACTGTTTCACTTGGCTTTTGTAAATAAAACACTTAATTCACAAAGTGTTCTGATCCTTTATTCTGTGTGGCGGTGTCTTTAGGCCCTGGATGAATTTGCCACCAAGCTGATCCAGAACAATCACTATGCCAAGGAGGATGTGGCTACCCGCAGAGATGCAGTAAGCAGACCGCAAGCATCCTCTTCCTGATTTTTTTAGATTTTCCCTTTTTATGACCTCTTTATTCACACTGGTGTCTAAATCTGAATTGTTTCAGTTGTTGAGCAGGCGTAACGCTCTGCACGATCGTGCTCAGTCCCGCCGTGCCGCACTGGAGGACTCCTTCCACCTACAGCAGTTTTTCCGTGACTCTGATGAGCTCAAGAGCTGGATCAATGAGAAGATGAAGACCGCCACAGACGAAGCCTACAAGGTGCACACATGATTAAGTGCTTTTGTGTGATTGCACATTTTTCCCCCCACATTGTGCTTTTTGTGTAATATTTTGTCTCTCTCACACACAGGACCCATCCAACCTGCAGGGAAAAGTGCAGAAACACCAGGCCTTCGAGGCAGAGCTTTCTGCCAATCAAAGCCGTATCGACGCGCTACAGAAGTCGGGTCAGGAGCTGATCGATGGGAAACACTATGCCTCCGCTGAGGTGGCCACTCGAATGGATGAGGTCAGCTCCCTGTGGAAGAAACTTTTGGAAGCCACCGAGCTCAAAGGTAATGTTACATGTACATTTATTATTATTGATAGTAGTAGATGTTTAATACTATAACTTTTTTAATTATTGTTAAACTGCATTTAGTGACATTCTCATGGCTCTGTGTGTCACGCTGTCAGGTATTAAGCTGCGTGAAGCCAACCAGCAGCAGCAGTTTAACCGTAACGTGGAGGACATCGAGCTATGGCTCTATGAAATGGAGGGTCACCTGGCCTCCGATGACTACGGCAAAGACCTGACCAGTGTTCAGAACCTGCAGAAGAAGCATGCCTTGCTGGAGGCTGACGTGGCCGCACACCAGGTGAGCTGACTTCATAGTGTTCAGCTCTGTAGTGTTTGGAGAGGTTGTACAGTATACCATGCATTTATTATGGATGGCTTTCGAGAAGCATTCAGGTTGTTACAAACTCCAGCCAAGTTAAACCTAATATTTTAAGAAGAATTCTTGACATCTGTCACAGTATGTTGTGCTCGCACAATTCTCTTTCTAATACTAGATTAGCTCAGACTCATTAAATAATCTGTCACTTGCAATGTGTGCAATGTCTCTCACAAGATTAGCTTTCAGTCACTAGGTTAGCTATCTGTTAGGTTAACTCTTAAAACCAGTTAATAAAAGCTGTGTGGATGGGACGAGTAACATCAGCTATGCGCCTCTTGTTCCTGTTCACAGGACCGCATTGATGGCATCACCATCCAGGCTCGGCAGTTCCAGGAAGCCGGCCACTTTGATGCCGATAACATCCGGAAGAAGCAGGAGGCTCTGGTAGCACGCTACGAGGCTCTGAAGGAGCCCATGGCTGCACGGAAACAGAAGCTGTCGGACTCTCTGCGGCTGCAGCAGCTATTCCGTGATGTGGAGGATGAGGAGACATGGATCAGAGAGAAGGAACCCATCGCTTCCTCTACCAACAGGGGTGAGACTGTGAATCAGATTAGCTGGATCCAGACGACTGAACTTGATAACGGTGTTAAAACTGCTTTGTTTCTGTTTCTCCTTCAGGTAAAGACCTGATTGGTGTGCAAAACTTGCTGAAGAAACACCAAGCCCTGCAGGCAGAGATCACTGGGCATGAGCCCCGCATCAAGGCTGTTTCTCAAAAGGGCGAGGCCATGGTGGATGAGGGTATGTGCTACTGTTTCTTCTCAATCAAGAATTTATCTGTATTTCGCAATCAGCTTGGATCATTTAGTTTAACATTTCATATTTGCCCTCATCTAGCAAACAGAATACATGTGATTAATAGAGAAAAAAAGAGAAAACAATGTGTGATACTGCACATTTGAAGCTGCCTTCCTAATGAGACTAATGAGATTCCTAATGAGTTCCTAATTCCTAATCTGTACTGCTCTGTGTTCTGTCCTCCAGGGCACTTTGCTGGCGAGGATGTGAAGGCCAAGCTGGCAGAGCTGCACGGTCGCTGGGATACCCTGAAAGGGAAAGCAGCACAGCGCAGGCAGGATCTGGAGGACTCCTTGCAGGCACAGCAGTACTTTGCTGATGCCAACGAGGCTGAGTCCTGGATGAGGGAGAAGGAGCCCATTGTAGGCAGCATTGACTATGGCAAAGATGAGGACTCAGCTGAGGTAAGTGTGGAGAATGTAACATAGTATAGAAAACATAATCACGTTGAGTTCCACCATGTTGGATTTGGGGAAATGCATGACATGTCATGCATTTATTTGGAAAGCAGTGCTTTCTTGTCCTCAAAAAGCAATATAATAACATAAATGTGCTTTGATTTTGAGTTGTTGACTAATTCCATGGAGTGGAAACACTCTAAAAACCTGTAGATCAGAGCTTAAAGTTCTTCTCTTTGTGCCATTGTGTAGCATCAGGTCTAATAGCTGAGATGTTTGATTAGCTCCTCAAACCAGTATACTGCAGCTGATCCTGGATTTCTTGCTTCTTAGGCTCTGCTAAAGAAACATGAAGCACTGATGTCAGACCTGAGTGCTTACGGGAGCAGCATCCAGTCCCTGAAGGAACAGGCTCAGGCCTGCAGGGTGAGTGTGTCTTCTTGTTAAACCAGTCACAAAGTCCTACTCCGCAAGCAGAGGGAATCTGAACCTGATCTTCTCTCAATAATCTGCCCTACAGCAACAAGTTGCTCCTACTGATGATGAGACCGGTAAGGAGTTGGTGCTCGCTCTCTATGACTACCAGGAGAAGAGCCCTCGCGAAGTCACAATGAAGAAAGGAGACATCCTCACCCTGCTTAACAGCACTAATAAGGTAGAATTCAAAGGACTTCTCTTTAAAAATTTGACTTTGAATGATTGATTATTAAGGGATGTTTGGTAGGTACATCATCAGGTAGTTAGCACATTTGCCTCACACCTCCAGGGTTGGGGGTTCGATTCCCGCCTCCGCCATGTGTGTGTGGAGTTTGCATGTTTCCTCTGGTCCTCTGGTTTCCTCCCCAGTCCAAAGACATGCATTGTAGGTTGATTGGCATCTCTAAATTGTCCGTAGTGTGTGATTGGGTGAGTGAATGAGAGTGTGTGTGTGTGCCCTGCGATGGGTTGGCACTCCGTCCAGGGTGTATCCTGCCTTGATGCCCGATGACGCCTGAGAGAGGCACAGGCTCCCTGTGACCCGAGAATAGATCAGATACGTGGTAGACAATGAATGGACATAGCTGAGACTGTTCTGTATGCCGTGTCTGCTCCTCAGGATTGGTGGAAAGTGGAGGTAAATGACAGGCAGGGCTTTGTGCCAGCAGCATACGTTAAAAAGCTGGACCCGACTCAGTCATCCTCCCGTGAGAACCTGCTGGATGAGCAGGGCAGCATCGCGATACGCCAGGACCAGATCGAAAACCAGTAAGTGTGACCCCTTAGTTCTCTGACCTTTTAGCACATGAGATTTGATCTAACATCTTAATAAAATTGATTTGTTTCTTTAACCTAAGGGTGCTTTCACATGTGAAGTGTTTAGTCCGTTTGAATGGAACACGTTGTTGACCACATGGTGTAGTTCTTTAGACAGGTGACAAGACTCCAAATAGTCCATTTCCATGCAAATTCTAGCAAAGCAGTTTGACTTAACTGCAAGATATTAACCAAATCTGCTGTATGTTTTGGGTTGCAGCTGCTGAATTTAGCCATGAGGCTCAAACTGAGCCAAGGGTCAGAGCTGTAGCACTGCAGGAATGCCATGGTTTCTGGGTTATCTGGACCAACAAACAAAAAGAGACAATAAATCACATCACAAGATGTGATGCACACATGTTATTTAGATAATCCTTTAAAGAAATCATTTAATTAAGGCAGCCTCTAAGTTCTTAGTTCTCGGGTGCATACAGCTTATCAGCTGTATGTATCAGCTTATGCTTGCTTTCTGGTTTGATGAATTCTTCGCCAAAAAAAAAAAAAATGAAGCCAAACCAAAACCTCTTAACTCAGGCTGAAATAAACTAATAAGTGTGAAAGTGCCCTAAACCTATTAAACCACCTTTTACTTCCTGTAACAATCAGACACTAAACTATCAGGGCCCTGACTCTTCTTTTAATCTTACTAATGTCTCTGCCTTTCTTTATTCCTCTTTTGCTTCTCCTAATCTCTAATGCCTGCATGTGCGCTTTCCCTGCCCTGTGGCAGGAATGTAGCCACCAAGGAAGCGTGCAGCGTGTCTGTGCGCATGAAGCAGGTGGAGGAACTGTGAGTAGGATCCAGGCTTGTGCTTTTTCTCACCCATCACTCTGCCAGCTTTAACCCATCGACTCTCCATCATTCTCTTCCATTAGTCGCTGACACTTCTGTAACTGTCATGTTGTGAATCTTGCCTTTATTAACATTTCCAGTTCATCTCTCTCTTTCCTGCTTATCTTCTATTCAATTAAGGAATAGAAGTCATATCTGTTTCTCCTGAAGCTTGCCTAAGAGTCGGGTGATGCTTCAACATGGTCATTCTCAGCTTTCTACCGTCCTTTCACTGTTTTCCTTCACTGCTTTGTACAATTTGCATTTTAGGTGCATTGTTATAGATTCAAGCAAATCATAGCATGGGTTATGGCAAAGGTAACCATGAGGTGTCGAGATCGTTGGCATGGAAACTCCTCACTCTGGTTGGCTTTACACAGTGAAACATCTGGAAAAGATTTTTGTTCTTATACCATATCAATTTTCTTATTAACAATTTTCAAAATATGGTTATAGCTTTACCTCTAACAAAGTGCTGATACTGGAGACTAAAAAAAGTAGAAAACCACATCATAAATTTAAGGTTTTTTTCTAATCCATTTATGTGAAACATCTGCCCTGCAATCCAAGTGAATGAGCTATACTTAAAGCAAGATGTTGAATTAGCATAAACATGTTAATATCAACCTGTGATTTGTAGCTAAACTTTTGTTATAGAAAATGAATCAACACTTTCTGATCTTTTGGATGAAGAGATTGAATAAAAAAAACGCTGTTAAAGCAGCAGTGAGACATCCAGTCAGTATGGAGGAGGGGAATGCAAAGTAAATCTGACCCACAGGATTACCTTTTAGCCAAAACTTCAAGATTTGTTTAAACCCGATTTGAACTCTGAACCTCCTCTCGTCTGCTTCAGGTACGGCACCCTGCTGGAACTGGGCGAGAAGCGGAAGAACATGCTAGAGAAGAGCTGCAAGAAGTTCATGCTGTTCCGTGAGGCCAACGAGCTACAGCAGTGGATCAACGAGAAGGAGTCAGCGCTGACCAACGAGGAGGTGGGGTCTGACCTCGAACAGGTGGAGGTGCTGCAGAAGAAGTTTGACGATTTCCAGAAGGTACGTTCTTCTCCAAATGCAAGTGTGGTGTTGAAAAGTTTGTTCAAATCTACCTCTGTCTGATGTCATTGTGTTTTTTCCCTAAATCAGGATCTGAAGGCAAACGAGTCTCGTCTGAGGGATATCAACAAGGTGGCCTCAGAGCTGGAGTCAGAGGGACTGATGGCTGAGGAGGCTCCCATGGTGCAAGCTCAGGTAAATCATAAATTCATCAACCAAATATTTATAGGATTTGTATTATTATTATTATAATTATTATAATTTTATTTATTTATTTATTTATTTATTTAGCACATCATGCATGATATCAAGAAAATTAGCTAGGATGTACAATAATGCTAATAATGTCAACCTGCATCAACTAATAAGGAAGTATTCTTTATGTTCTTTGGCTGATGTGTAAGAGTGTATGTCAGGCCACCATGAAGACTCTTTTCTATTGGACAAATCCTTAATTGCTAGCTAATAGCTTCATAAAATAGGGGTGATTGCATGTCAGAGTAAAATATTAAATATGCTTTTTATTTATTTATTTTTATTTATAACATGTTTCAGTATCACATTGCAGTATTGTTGTCTTATGCTAAAACTCTTAATATTCTCTTCCCCTCCTTTCCTCTTCCAGCAACAAGAGCTGTTGGGCTCGGCTCCTGGCAAGGTCCTTATCATTTTAATACTTTATATACAGTATGCCTGAGAATATAATATCATTTAAAACATGTAGAAATTTCTACTACTAATGTTCATTTCCTAATTTACAGGATGAAGGAGATTCAAAAACTGCCTCTCCCTGGAAGGTAATAATATTTGAAGTGAATGTTTAAAAGCAGAGTGATTACTAGTAACTCTAATATGGAGAATCGTAAGAATTATGCAGCAAAATGACATGTCGAGTGTGCATGCTGAGATTTAGAGAATAAGAAGAACTATGGACACTAACATCGTGGATTTCTCCTGATTTGGTGTGATTTTGTTTCCTCCTGTTTTTCTTCTACCTTGATTTTTTTTCCAACTTGGTGTAGTCTATTCGCATGGCTGTCCAAACGACGGCTAACTTTAATACTATTAAGGTAAGAAACCTGCTGTGTACTCCCTGTAGAACATCATCTCATCCCCTCACTAAATCATCCTGTCCTCACACCTGAAGGACTAACCCTCTCCCCCTCACCATCGTCCTGTCCTCCCACTCTGCTACGTTGGCCGCTTCTGTTCTCATCTAAACATCCATGCAGTGGTGTTTAACACATGCCGGTCCAGCGTGTCTCCAACAGCTCACAACCTGGCCACTGTGCTTATTTGTGTTTTCATTTTAAAAGTCATTTTGTTGTCTTGTAATGCCATTGTGGCTGTGAAAAGTGATTAATATACATGTTAGAGCCCTAGATAGACGGTATCACTTTAGAAAATGTGTTCCCTATAGTCTTATCACTGATTTGTAAAGTCCTGGTCAGAATGACGTACTCCTCTATTTAAGGCTCTAATATGGACATCTGTGGCTGTTCTGTTGTCTGCATTCAGTCATCCTTCACCATGTCGTTCAGTGTCCCCTCCTCCCAGACCTCCTGTTCATGTCTTTTATTATTATGAATGTTTATTAATCATTATAACTGTTTACATTCACACCAGTGGTATATGTTTAAAAAAAACTATAGTCTTGTAAACAAAATGGTTTGATTGACTAAATTGCTCTAAGTCTGACTTGACAGAAACATTATATACGTCCAGGCTGATATTCAGGTGCATTTTTGATTCATTAGAAAATCTTATTTTTATTTATGCTCAAGTGTGTTCGGAATTGCACCAAGAAAAGCTAAGAAAAAAAGACACGTGGCTCTTGAAAGTCTGGAATTACTTAAAAAGAAAATCTCTCGGGTGTGGTCAACATGCTATAAAGGTTTCAAGTTGTGCTGTAGCGTGCGTGTCAATGTAGCACACTACAGTCAACAGTTGACAGAATGCTGACAGCTGCATTCGGGATGTTTCCAGGAGCTGAATAACCGCTGGAGATCTCTGCAGCAGCTGGCGGAGGACAGGAGTAACATGCTGGGAAGCGCCCATGAGGTGCAGAGGTTCCACAGGTAGAAACGATTCAGTTCACTTTGATTTCCTGAAGATAGTGTGTGTACATGAAACTTCCTCCAAAGTGCAATAAGTAAAAGACACACTGACTAGAGATATTCTGTGTTTTTCAGAGATGCTGATGAGACCAAAGAATGGATTGAGGAGAAGAACCAGGCCCTAAACACTGACAACTATGGTCATGACCTGGCCAGCGTTCAGGCCCTGCAGCGCAAGCACGAGGGCTTCGAAAGAGACCTGGCTGCTCTGGGAGACAAGGTCAGATTGTACCTCTTGTTTTTTTGTCCTGCTAATGTCCTATATAAGCCCACTACGTGGGCAGTGGGGGGAAAAAACAGGGTCTTCACCCTTTGTAGTACACTGCATATTAAAAAATGAGTCATTTGAGAGTTCATGGGAATGTAGCACATGATTTTGGTCTCTGCGTAATTGTTGATCAAAGACAACAATGAGTGTGTGGATGCGTCTCCCTAATAAGTCAGTCTAATACAAAAAATCAGAAAATGTATATTTTTGTAATAATAATAGTTTATGTAGCCATTTTCATTGTGACTTAAAATACTTAACAGAAAATATTTTAACAAACAATCCAACTCTAAACAACGAATATAAGAAAAGAAATAAAATTTTAAAAATTTTTTTTTTTTAAAAAAACGATTAAATCTCAGTGTGACTGTTGATTGGTTTTTAGTTTATGATTATTATTTTGTCAGACACAGTGTCATGGCTTATTGATTTAGACTGCTATTGACTTTCTGCTTGTGAGATAATAAAATTAATGTGTCCTGTGGCAGGTGAACTCTCTGGGCGAGACAGCTGAGCGTTTGATCCAGTCCCACCCTGAGGCTGTGGATGATATTCAGGAGAAATGCACTGAGCTGAACACGGCCTGGAGCAGCCTGGTGGGACGTGCCGGCCAGCGCAAGGATAAACTGGGCAACTCGCACGACCTGCAGCGCTTCCTCAGTGACTTCAGGTGTGGATAGAGAACTGCTTATTGTGTTACTCAACTATTTATTGCCTTGTCTTATGAGCAGGCAAACTTGAGTAGCCCATAATGCAGCAGCATGCATCATCACTCCACTATTATTTAGGTTACACTGGCTGCTTAAGTTCCACAATACCACAAAGTCCTGCTCATCATATTTTGAGCTCCAAACTGAATCACAATGATACCAGATACTAGAACATATCCCTGTGTGTCACTCCTGCAGGGATCTCATGTCCTGGATCAACGGTATCCGAGGTCTGGTGTCTTCTGATGAGCTTGCCAAGGACGTGACTGGAGCTGAAGCACTGCTGGAGAGACACCAGGTACTGAACCCTGTATACGTCTTCTCACCAGAGCCTCAGTGGCTTTCTCAGTCACATCACATAAACCCCTTCTTCTTCCTCTGCAGGAGCACAGGACCGAGATCGACGCCCGTGCTGGAACCTTCCAGGCCTTTGAGCAGTTTGGGCAGCAGCTACTGGCACGTGGTCACTATGCCAGTCCTGAGATCCAGCAGAAGCTAGAGGCCTTGGACCACGAGAGGGCGGACCTGGAGAAGGCCTGGGTGCAGCGCAGGATGATGCTGGATCAGTGCCTGGAGCTGCAGGTGAAGGAAAACACCAGTCATTTTAGTGAAGATAGCATTATTGTCTTTTTTTAATGTTTGTAGCTTTTAGTTTCAGTAGAAACAGAATTTTGACCCTAAAATTTTACAGTTTGGTTATAGTCCTTACTTTTAACAGTGCAAAAGAAGTCACAAAAGTTAAAAGCTAAAAATATGAAATTCACTTGAGACAAATTCTTTTTTTTTTTTTTTTTTTTTTACAATTCTATTTTATCTGAATGGCAAATTACATTTAAAAACAGGAATTTCCTTTTTTCTGGGCAGCACTGGTGTGGAATTTTAAAAGCTAAACCTCCATACACTAACTAAATGCCATTTTAATGCAAGTATACACTGACATTGCTGGTTTATGCATTGTCCATTAGTAAATAAATAATTAATTAATTAATTTATTACGGTTTTGGAGCTGTAGTTTTTTCTGATCATAAGCCTGAATGACTAACTTCAGTTGTTCTCTCTGCAGCTGTTTAACCGTGACTGTGAGCAGGCTGAGAACTGGATGGCAGCAAGAGAAGCTTTCCTGGCTACTGATGACAAGGGAGACTCCCTGGACAGTGTGGAGGCTCTCATCAAGAAGCATGAGGACTTTGACAAAGCCATAAATGTTCAGGTTAGAAGTGTAATGTGGACCAGTCTGAGTGAGCATGTGCTTTTCTAATCAGTCACACTGACCCCACGCTGTCTCCACAGGAGGAGAAGATTGCCGCTCTGCAGTCCTTCGCCGACCAGCTCATTTCTGCCGACCATTACGCCAAACCTGAGATCTTCAGTCGCCGTAATGAAGTCCTGGAAAGGTCAGTTTTTTTCCTCCTCAGCATGAACCTAGTGGCATCGCTTATGAGGAAAATGTGGTGTAAATGTAGTGTTTCCTGACCCCCAGGTGGCGCCGCCTGAAGGCTCAGATGATTGAGAAGCGCTCCAAGCTTGGCGAGTCTCAGACTCTGCAGCAGTTCAGCAGAGATGTGGATGAGATTGAAGCCTGGATCAGTGAGAAACTGCAGACGGCCACTGACGAGTCCTATAAAGACCCAACTAACATCCAGGTACAGCTTCACTCTACACTGACCCCACTGTCCTAACGAACTGTAAATATGTTCAGAGTGGCAAAGCCTACCTAGAGCTGGACAATAGTCAGTGCTTTTTTTTTTTTTTTTTACAGACCTGCCAAGCTCCACATTTTAACATTAATTTTAATTTTGGTTAATGCTGAGGATAACTGGGGCTGACTTTTAATTCCATTCCCTCCTGCTCAGCAGTTCTTATTGTTTGTCTGCAGTATTTTCTGACGAGCGTAGTCGGTTGTATTTGTTGAAGTAATAAAACAATTTTTTAACAACATAACCTCAAACAGGATAAAGTAGTAACTGGAATGAAAGTTTGAAGGCAGTAAATTTGATAGATGTAACATGTATACACCCACGCTAGTAAATGCCTTTCTTCATCCCGTGAGTTTAAAATGTAAAAACTTGGAAAAAGACTACAGCTGCTTAAATGGCTTTAAAGTTAAACCAAGATTAATTTTTTTTAAATAAATGAATTGATGCAGAGAATGCAGATGCATGCAAAATAAAATGATTTATTTATCTGTTGATTTTTCTTTCTACTGATAATAAGTGCTCTTTAATTTGGTCTGGCTCTAGTTGTACTAGCAGTTTTGTATATTAAATTATTACTATTTAACAGACTTGAGTTATAAGCCTGCTAATGCTTCCAGTCTCTCTTGTAACCCCCCCAGTGTGTACTGAATCAAACTGAACCTCTCTCTGTTCTCATGTCTTATTTTTAGCTGTCCAAGCTGCTGGTAAGTGGAGTAGAGTGCTCGCTTACTAACCTTAGTAGGGTCTCATCACATGTATGTCTGTGTGTGTAGTGGACATGTAGTAGAGCTCCAACAGTGTCCCTGGTCTGTGTGCCCACTCCATGTCACCTTGTCCTGTCTGTCTGCTTCTTTATGGACTCATTTTATTTCAGCATTGTTTGCGCTGTAATGTGTTTGTTCCATCACTGAAGCAGTTTGTGTTTATTTTTTGGTCTGTTTGTCAGTTTTGGGCTGATTTTGTTTGGAATTTGTTCCACACCATAAACGTGTTGAGGGTCGGCCTGCATAACAAATACAGGGTTGAACTTGGGGTGAGAGGAGAGGAGACCTATGTTATGCTCTGCTGTAGTCGTTTATGGGTTTGTGACGTGCAGTGCCATAGCTGCTTCATACTGTGTGTCTGAAATGGTCAGCTTCTCTTTTATATCTCCTTCCCTCTTTTTCTCCAGGTGATAAGATGGTGTGGAACTACAGCTACATTCATATTGCAAGCCTCATAGCTCATTTCTGCAGTGATCTGTACTGATGAGCTGTGCAGTGTGAAGTAAAAACACAAAGAAAGAATAAATATTTAGAATAAAATTAAAAAGGACAAATATTAGCAATGACAGAAAATGTATATATATTAAATAATTATACAGGATAAAAAATGCTGTTTGGAAAATACAGCACAAAGAAGAATAGTAATAAGAAGAATCAGTCTTCATAGAGTCTATTAGAAGTCATAAAAATTGTAAATTGTTCACAGGAGCATTTACCCAGAAGTCATCTGTGTTTATGTAAATGTACAAAAGGTGGCTCACTAAAGTAAACCTCAAGACACAACTTCAAATCATTTCATTGGCAAATGAGTTACTGTGACTGTATATACTTATTACAGTTTCCTATTAACAACCTAAAAGAAAGCACAAATAAGATTAGCAATTCAATTCATTTTCCCCTCCATCATGGCTGTCTGACCTGTAATGTGAACGTAGCCCACAAGACACAAAATAGCCCAAAGTCTCTGATTCTTCAGAGTGAAGGTCTTTGATGCAATTCAGTCCAATTCATTTGTCTTCTTTTTTTTTTTTTAATTTCTTTTTTTTTTTTAATATATAAATCAAATAAAAATATTTATGCTCTTTGCTGCTGTCCTGTGAATAACAGCAGTAAAAGTAATAGCTCATTTATTTGTCCTGGTCTGGTGATATGTTTTTTTCACCTTCACCATGTTTCATCCATTTTTCCTTTGTGGTCTACAAACATCAGCAGAATCAGATCACAAAAGTTGCAACGTTTTCAATCATTTCACTGCTTTCAGAGCAAGCACCAAAAACACCAGGCATTCGAGGCAGAGCTTCACGCCAACGCTGACCGTATCCGGGGTGTGATCGATACAGGAAATGCGCTCATCCAGAGGGGTGCATGTGCAGGGAGTGAAGATGCCGTAAAGGTAAACATGTCTTATTTATGTTACAGATTTAAACTATGTTACAAATGTTTTTCATTTTATCTGGGGTTCAAGTAACATTATTTTGATCACCCTACACACACATCAATAAACCATAAATGATCATTAACATTAGCCACTAACTTACCCTTTCATCAAGACATGTAAGCATACATATAAATGTGATTTTTTTTTTTTTTTCTCAACTGCACTATTGTCTGAGCTGCTCTACAGAAAACTAATCACCTTACGACCACTCAGGATCCCGAGTCCTGCTCTGATATAAGTGATTGATTAAGTTGTGTGTGTGCGTTGGATGTCTCCAGTCTCGTCTGGTGGCTCTGGATGAACAGTGGCAGTTCCTGGTCAATAAATCAGCAGAAAAAAGTCAGAAACTGAAGGAGGCCAACAAGCAGCAGAACTTCAACACCGGCATAAAGGACTTCGACTTCTGGCTGTCAGAGGTGAGAACAGTTTCTAATCCTCTTTACAGCGGAATGGTTTAATGACTGAACTGGACATGGTCATGTTTTCTGCTCTTTATTCTCCGTCTGCAGGTTGAAGCTCTTCTCGCCTCTGAGGATTATGGAAAGGATCTGGCCTCAGTCAACAACCTGCTGAAGAAGCACCAGCTTCTGGAGGCTGACATCTCTGCCCATGAGGTAACCTCTCTCTCTCTCTCTCTCTCTCTCTCTCTCTCTCTCTCTCTCTCTCTCTCTCTCTCTGACTCTCTCTCTCTCCCTCTCTCTCTCTCCCTCACTGACTCTCTCTCTCTCCCTCTCTCTCTCTCCCTCACTGACTCTCTCTCTCTCCCTCTCTCTCTCTCCCTCACTGACTCTCACTCTCTCTCTCTCTCTCTCTCTCTCTCTCTCACCCCCCCACTCTCTCTCGCGCTCTCTCTCTCACCGCCCCCCTCTCTGAGCTTTAAGAATTTCTTCTTAGAGTGATGACCGACTTAAAGTTTTGTTAATTTATGCTGTTATGCTGAGTCCAAATTTGTTAATAAACAGCAAGATATCATGTTTATTTAGCACATTAGCTCTGAACAATAGCTAAGCTAATATCAGTACATTTAAAAAAAAAAAAAAAAAAAAAAAAAAAAAAAAAAAAATAATAATAATACTTCTACAGTAATTGTCTCACAGGATAAATGTTAATTGCATCCATGCTAACAGGGACGCTGTTCATCACTAACACTGTGTAAACATTTCTCATTGCGCTGTTCCAGGATCGTCTGAAGGACCTCAATGGCCAGGCTGACAGCCTGATGGCCAGCAATGCCTTCGACACCTCTCAGGTCAAAGATAAGCGCGATGCCGTTAACGGACGCTTTTCTAAAATCAAGAGCATGGCTGCTGGACGCCGAGCCAAGCTGAACGAGTCACACCGCCTGCACCAGTTTTTCAGAGACCTGGACGATGAAGAATCTTGGATCAAGTGTGTATTATAATTGAGCTAATATTGCCGTTTTGTTTTACTTTCTAATTCTAACACACATTTCTCTGATTTGTGCTGGTAGAGAGAAGAAATTGTTAGTGAGTTCGGAGGATTATGGACGTGATTTGACTGGAGTACAGAATCTGAGGAAAAAGCATAAGAGACTGGAGGCTGAGCTGGGAGCTCATGAGCCAGCCATTCAGGTAAGGAACTGTGCATCATTATCTTTGTGGTGATGTCATCTGAGATGCTTTAGCTGTGGTAGTGTTTAGTTACTCAATGCTTGTTCTCTCCAGTCTGTACTCGACACGGGGAAGAAGCTGTCTGATGACAACACCATCGGACAGGAAGAGATCCAGCAGAGGCTGGCACAGTTTGTCGAGCACTGGAAGGAACTGAAGGATTTGGCCGCTGCCAGGTGAGAACTAACTTCTTGTTTAACAAGCTGTAGCATTTCCTTACAAAATCTTTCTACTAAATACTGTGTGTGTTTGTAGGGGGCAGAGGCTGGAGGAATCGCTGGAGTATCAGCAGTTTGTGGCCAATGTAGAGGAAGAAGAAGCCTGGATTAATGAGAAGTTGAACCTGGTTGGAAGTGAGGATTATGGTGACACGCTGGCAGCTGTGCAGGTACAAACACATTCACTATTACACACTGCAAACAGGACAGTAGTGTTGGATGAAATCAATGAAATATTTGTATTTTAAAAGTAGTGTGAGACATGAGTAACATCAGCCTTTTGTGAGAGATTGGTGAGTAGAGATATATGCAGGCATTACCCAGTGTGAGCCCCACCCACTTTACATTAAAAGGGACATATGAGCATACATGACTAATCACCAATTATTCAGACTCAATTAAAGCATTGGCTTAGCTTTCCTGAGGCTGTCAGAATTATAAATGTATAATGTTTTCATCTCCATGCACATTTCTGACTGTTTTGCCTTTGTCCTAATCGTCTCCTGTTTCAGGGCTTGCTGAAGAAGCATGAGGCGTTTGAGACCGACTTCACCGTACACAGGGACAGAGTGAACGATGTTTGCTCTAACGGAGATGAACTCATCAAGAAGGTAGTATTTCTGTTCAATATTCATTCAATCTGTTGTTTCGTGTAAATGTACACTGACACTGAGACCATGCTGCAGGAGAACCACCATGTGGACAACATCACAGCCAAAATGAAGTCCCTGCGTGGCAAAGTGACCGAGCTGGAGAGAGCTGCCGCTCAGAGGAAGGCCAAGCTGGATGAGAACTCTGCCTTCCTGCAGTTTAACTGGAAGGCTGATGTGGTGGAGTCATGGATCGGTATGCTATCACTCGCTGTGTGTGTGTGTGTGTGTGTGTGTGTGTGTGCTGTCACACACTGCATGTGTTAATGTGTGTCTGTATTATGACTGCTTAGGTGAGAAAGAGAACAGTCTGAAGACGGATGATTATGGACGAGATCTGTCATCAGTTCAGACGCTGCTCACTAAGCAGGTATGGAAATGAAACGCCGAAATTAACCCTTGGTAGACGATTGTCACAAAATCGCATCAAACCGCTTCTGGCCTGAATACAGCTGAGGTAGCATATGTATCCTGCCCATGCCAGTTGATGCATATTTATTAATTGTAAATAAATTTAGGCAACAAGGGGTTAAACTTGTGTGTGAAATAGCATAGCACCAACAATATTAAAGCTAATGCTCAGAAAACTGTAGCATGCAACATTGTCATGTCACCCAGGCCTTCTCTACATGATCCCCTTGCTAGGACATGGTATTGTGTAAACATCATGAAGGTTCTGGTTATTGGGAAGAAAAACTGAAAGCATAGATGTGTAGAAGTGTTGAAAAATGGGGAAACAGTAAGATTGTAAATCAGTTTGTACATTTTCTCTTATTCTCTGTACTAAAAACAGCCTGTGTTTTTTTTTCCTTTCCGAAATGTAATAATATTGCACAGTAAATGCCAGCATTCGTGTTTGTAGAAAATGTTGGTCACTTGTCTGTTCATTCATAATAATCCAGATGTGAGACATTTCTAACATATTTTATTACAGATATATACAGGAGTATTGTCTGATACCAAAACTTGGTTTGGAAAATAATAAATGATCTTTTGCAATACCTCTGCACATTCTCTCCCTCACTGTAGGAAACATTTGATGCTGGACTTCAGGCATTCCAGCAGGAGGGCATCACTAACATCACTGCGCTGAAGGATCAGCTTCTGGCAGCCAAACATGTGCAGTCCAAAGCCATTGAGGCTCGTCACGCTACACTGATGAAACGCTGGAACCAGCTGCTGTCCAACTCTGCAGCCCGCAAGAAGAAGCTGCTGGAGGCTCAGGAACACTTCAGAAAGGTAAAAACACACACCTTACACAACACCTGAACCTGACCTTCAGACATCTGATACAGATATCTCCTTCACTGTACTCAAAGCAAATATATGAGTCAGTAAGATTTAGAGAAGGTTAAAAAAAAAGGAAAGACTAATTGAAAAAAAGTTTGTGATTTTGTATTCAGGTAAAACAGAAATTATTAAAAAGTGATAATTAATATATACTAGCACAGGTAATTTTTTACATTTGAGACTAAATTTAACTTTTTTGCTCATTTATTTGTTTGTTTTATATTTTAATATTATACAATGTCTTCAATGTTCAAGCCACATGTTAATGCCACATCTGTAACACTAATATCTAAGCTATATCTGCAATATGGATATTAAAATCTGATGAACATACACCGTGAGTCAGTGATGACGTTACAGTCCAGACAGTGAGACAGTTTGTCCCCTGTGCCACCTCACCCAGGTGGAGGATCTGTTCCTGACCTTTGCTAAGAAAGCATCAGCCTTTAACAGCTGGTTCGAGAATGCCGAGGAGGATCTGACTGACCCGGTGAGATGTAACTCTCTGGAGGAGATCAGGGCTCTGCGTGAGGCCCACGATGCCTTCCGCTCTTCCCTGAGTTCCGCTGAGGCCGACTTCAACCAGCTGGCCGAGCTCGACAGGCAGATCAAGAGCTACCACGTGGTGTCTAACCCCTACACCTGGTTCACCATGGAGGCTCTGGAGGAGACCTGGAGAAACCTGCAGAAGATCATCAAGGTAATGAGCTACCAACCCACCTGACCAGGTGCTCCACTGAGTTCATCACTCAACCAGTGGCAAAGCTGGTTTTCTGCTACATAGAAAACTCTGGATAATAAAAGCATCTCTACCTAGAGCCTTCATTAAACATTCATAAGCTTAACTTAAATATGTAATAAAGCAATAGTGAAGGAGCGTGTACTTTCTTCTTATTTGTGCTGCATGCTGTGGTTTTATTTTAGGAGCGTGAGCTGGAGCTGCAGAAGGAGCAGAGGAGGCAGGAGGAGAATGACAAGCTGAGACAGGAGTTCGCTCAACATGCTAATGCCTTCCATCAGTGGCTACAGGAGACCAGGTAAAGAAGAGCTCACATCCTCGTATTTCTACACATACGATGCATGCACAACATGTAATCGCATTTCTGTCGCCTGGATGTTTCACAATTTTGCACAGAGTCATCGGTGTATGCTTTGCTGTGGTGTTGGTGTGTGTCTGTGTGTTTTGTGTAATGGGATAATTTTAACAGTCACATTAGTACTGTTTATGTCTGTGTGTTTGTGTAAGTGCACCTCTGTTTACATGTGGGTGTTGAATGCTGATGATGTCACTGCTCGATGATATAACTATTTGTTTGTCTCTTTTTCTTCCCCCTTCCTGCTCTCTCGCTGCCTCTCCTGATGCTTGGGATCATTTTTCTAATCAGGACATATCTTCTGGATGGGTTAATATCTTATTTTTTCTCCATATCTTTTATAATTGTGTTTGTGTTTGAGATAATGTATAAGGAATATATATATATATATATATATACATTAGTGAAATTTCAATTCTGCAGGTATGAGGTAAAGGCATTTAGAAATACACCCATAAATAACTGATTTAAAACAGAAATGTTACTTGTTGTTTTTAAATGAAGCCAGTCAGCAGAGACATGTTTCTGAAGTTTCTCGTGTTTGGACTGCATGTTGGAGGCTATTTTAGTGGAGTATAGTATACATTATGTATATTTACTTTTTGGCTAAACTGCAGTGTCTGTCTATTTCATGTTTGATTTAGTCTCCATTGTTTTGTGTTTTTGTCTTGCTTTGTATTTTCATGTTATTATTTTTTTTCATCCCTCCCTCTTTCCTTGCTCCTGGTCTGTGAATAGCATAGCCTATCGCCGGGTTATCCGAGTCTATCAGTATGAAGTCGATGATGATCTTTCTGGAAGGTTTTCTTTCCATTTTGATTCCCCCATCAGTACCAACCTCCCACCCCCCACATTGTTTGGGTTTCCTCCTCATGCACTTGAGTCTAAACCCACCATTTGAGCTGTGCGTGTGCTCAGTCTTCTTTACTAACCCTCACTGCGATGTGGCCATGAGGCAGGCAGATGGACCCTTCGGCTTCCTCATTCTGCAGAGCCTGGCTCCACTCCAGCACTACAGCTCAATGCATTTATTACCCTTTATTTTTATTTTATTTTTTTTGAGGGGGTAGCGTCATGCACTAGATTCAGGGCTGGAAACTGCAGACTAGTTTTATGCAAAAGCACCAACTTGTTAGAAATGTAATTTACCAGTGTTTTTGATTATATGGCCTTGCACCATTTAAAAAGTATACTTTCAAGTGTTGGTCATAGTAACTGCAGTATAAGCATATGCGTGTGGTCTTTCATAAACTATTGACAAAATCACGCAATTGCATAAGATGTTTAGAACTAAGAGCCCTAAACATGTTCCAGCATGTTATATGGACCAACAGCAGAAACAAGCAAAAACAGCACAAGCAGGAGAGACACCTCTAAAATACACCACTAGAGGGTGCCAACTCATGGGTACAGGACCTTAACACCTGTCCATAACTTAGCAAGACTTGGGAATCATACATGGAAAATAAAAACTCCTGCTATGTATTCTATATCAGTGTTATAACTTAAAATCTGTAAAATACCTTTCCTTTACCCACATAATTACAAAAAGTATATATTTTGAACATGTCTTTAACATAATCAGTTTCTGGCCCTGCTGGCTGTGGCGTTAATCTAGCATGGACATGAGCACAGATATGAGGCACCATTAGCATGAACTAAGTGGCTGTTCTGGGTGCAGTAGTCTGGAATGGCTTCTAGTATGGGGTTTCATTATACGTCATTGGAAAGTTTTACAAATACAAAATTACAAAAATGATGAGAAATATTTTGATTCACTGGCATTCTCCCTGAAGATGAGTTGCTGTGTAAAGTTCAGACTGGTAGGATTTCTAGCAGTAGTTAGTGATGATGGATGTGACGGATTGCAAAGCTGCCTTCTGGCCTGATCTCACTGCTGCGTGTTTGGGCAGGTCCTGTATGGTGGAAGAGTCTGGAACACTGGAGTCTCAGTTGGAGGCCACAAAGGTGAGTGTCACCGAAATGGCTTATACTTCAGGTTAGAATAAAATGTTCCATTTGAGATGATACTACCCTGCTAAAATTTGTACACTAGAGTGTATAGTGTATGTGCACAATAATTGTATCGTATATGATTTGGGATGCAGATTTTCCTGTGTATCTGCTGTGCAGGTTCCACTGAATGAGCTGTTACTATAGAAGTGATAATGTATTAGAATAGTGTATGTTGGTATAAACCTATTCATTTAATTTGCATCACATTAGAGTTGCTGACCAATCAGAATTCAACAAAGTATATTGTAACCTCAATATTTTGGTGACTGTTGATCCCTATTGCAAGCTCAAAAGCTGAACCAAACAGCACACACATGATAAACTGGAGCTGGCATCAGCATGTTGTTCATCTTGTCTTGATATAAACTGCATTTCCTTCGTGTGTGTCCTATAATAGCGTAAGCACCAGGAGATCCGTGCTATGCGCAGCCAGCTGAAGAAGATTGAGGATCTGGGTGCGGCCATGGAGGAGGCTCTGATCCTGGACAACAAGTACACAGAGCACAGCACGGTAGGACTGGCACAGCAGTGGGATCAGCTTGACCAGCTGGGCATGAGGATGCAGCACAACCTGGAACAGCAGATCCAAGCCAGGTATCACATGCATACACCTCGATTGTTTCATTTGACTCTTTATTTAGGGTCAGTTATACAGAGCTGTGGATGTCCAAATGCTGATTAAACATGCTCACTTCCTTTACAGAAACACGACAGGAGTCACAGAGGAAGCCCTCAAGGAATTCAGCATGATGTTCAAGTGAGTGCAGAATCAAAAGCAATACATGAATTTCAGCTGTTCTTCACCAAGAGTGTAAGGAGTAAGGATGTTCAAAACAAATTTCACTTTTGAAAGTGAAAATCCATAATCCAGTGTTTTACTTTGTCATCTAAAGCCCTATTCAGAGCAGAGCTACGTTGAAAAGTAGCAAAAAAATACCAAATCAAATTTAAATACACTGTTTAGCTAAAACCAGTGGACCCGAATGTTTGCCGTGTTTGTGGCCGCTTTGCTTAATTAACGATGTGCCTCTTCTTTCTCACTCCAGACACTTCGACAAAGAGAAATCTGGTCGTCTGAATCACCAGGAGTTCAAATCTTGTCTGCGCTCTCTGGGCTACGACCTGCCTATGGTGGAGGAAGGAGAACCAGACCCAGAGTTTGAGTCCATACTGGACACAGTGGACCCCAACAGGTGAGCAGCCAAGCCACAGCTTTCAGACTCCACCCACCAGCACACACCTGATCACACAGGAGCTCATCGGTGCATTTCTATGTTTACAGAGACGGCAACGTATCCTTGCAGGAGTACATGGCCTTCATGATCAGCCGTGAGACCGAGAACGTCAAGTCTAGTGAGGAGATTGAGAGTGCTTTCCGTGCTCTCAGTGCAGAGAACAAACCGTACGTCACCAAGGAGGAGCTCTACCAGGTACGCAGTACTCCTGCTGTTATTGCGGTATTGTGTCTATATGTAAGTCAGTAGACACACTGACACACGGCTATATTACAGTTTCATCTAACGGAGTCATCCTTGATGTAAGTTTCCAGTCTCATTAAATGTTATGTTCTTTCTCTCCACTGCAGAACCTCACCAAGGAGCAGGCTGATTACTGCATCTCACACATGAAGCCATATTTAGACAGCAAAGGTCGCGAGCTCCCGTCAGCCTTCGACTTTGTGGAGTTCACACGCTCGCTTTTCGTCAACTGATCCCCACCCCTCTGCCTGCCAGTGACCAATCGGGATGCGTTTCCCCTCAAGCACCAACACAGAGCTGAATTGCATGAAACTAACGTTAAACTTCTCTTTAGCACTCTGTATCTTTATGTAGGAAGCTGATTCTGAAGCACAGACACTGTGCTTCACTCACTCACTCTAGTGTAGTCTGTGTGTGTGTGTGTGCTATTGTGTGGTTGTGTTTCCTGTTTCAGTGCTTTGCTTGATTTAGAGAAACTTATACAGACAATAAGCTAAGTTGTAACACCCCCTGTAATTCTGCAGTGTGCATTAATAAACGCTACTGGTTAGAACTGGTGACCGTGTTGTGTACTGGTGTTTTTTGGACAGGGCAAAAAAATATTACTTTTTTCTACAGATGTAAAAAAACAAATTTACAAACATAATTGTCTTGTTTTAATTAAATCAAGCACGTTCTCACAGCGGAGCATCCAGTCATAAACTTTTGTGACATCTTCACCAGTTGGTCTCTTCTGTTCTTTGGCTCAACATTTAATGACAATAACACAGCATAATGCTGCCTGGATAACAATGACTTTCAGTTTATATTGCCCAGATCCACCTCCTTAGCCATTCTTCTATGGCTTTAAAGACTTTTTGTCTTGTAGGAATAGTTTCTGCTATGGATAAAACCCTTAAGAAGTAGTGAATATTAGCAACGTTAGATATAAAGCTGACTACTTTAAGCTAAGTGCACAAGATGTGAAAAATATCAAATGAGTGTTCTTGTCACTTGGTCAATAATTACAATATACACTACATTGGCAAAAGTTTTGGGATACCCCTTCAAATCATTGAATTCCGAGGTTGGGCTCGGCCCCTTAGTTCCAGTGAAAGGAACTCTTAATGCTTCAGACATTTTGGAAAATATCATGCTCCCAACTTTGTGGGAACAGTGTGGGAATGACCCCTTCCTGTTCCAACATGACTGCACAACAGTGCTCAAAGCAAGGTCCATAAAGACATGAATGAGTGAGTTTGATGTGGAGGAACATGACTGGCCTGCACAGAGTCCTGACCTCAACCCCATAGAACACCTTTGGGATGAATTAGAGCGGAGACTGCGAGCCATTCCAAATCTAGGACGTCTGCCTTTACATGCACATGAATGTAATATGGAGTTGGCCCGCCCTTTACAGCTTCAACTCTTCTGGGAAGGCTTTCCACAAGATTTAGGAGTGTGTTTGTTTATGGGAATTTTTGACCATTCCTCTAGAAGCGCATTTGTGAGGTCAGGCACTGATGTTCATCCCAAAGGTGTTCTATCGGGTTAAGGTCAGGACTCGGTGAAGTTCCTCCACACCAAACTTGCTCATCCATGGCTTTATGGACCTTGTGTGAAATTGTCCAAAATGTCTTGGTATGCTGAAGCATTAAGAGTTCCTTTCACTGGAACTAAGGGGCCAAGCCCAACCCCTGAATTCAATGATTTAGAGGGGTGTCCCAAAACCTTCTGCAATATAGTGTATGTTTTATATATGTGGGTAGAACTGCCATTTCTATCTAGTAAACAAAGCGACAATGTGTGAACATTTCAAGGCAGAACAATGTTCAGGATAATAGTAGGATTTCTTAACCTCCTGAATTCTCCCACATGATCAGAGTCACCTGTCACTAAGCAGGATGAGTTCTCGGTTCTGGACTGCTCTCTGCAGCCTTTGTGTGTCACTCGGGTACATCATCTGCGAGCTTTTGCAAGATGGTGTTTTCTCTGGGCTGCTGCTCTGTGAACTCGGCACTCAGCTGCCAGATATTCACTGTACCGTCTGTATTCCCCACTGCCAGGAGCTGCTGCTGGTTAAACTCCACACACAGAGCAGACTGAGCCCCAGTGTCCTGCTCAATGGTGGCCACTGGTCTGAGACACTTCTGACCCAAATCAAACATTTGCAACACACCTGCAATACAAACAAGGAATGCCTCTATTACAGGTGGAACATGAGGAAGGAATCATGACCATGGTACTACAAGTATACCATATACTCCAAACAATGTGACCTAAATTCAGTCTATTTAGATTAGTCCTACATCATAGTTCAGCACTTTTATTCCTCAAAATAATGATACATGCCTCTAATACAGCACATCATATCTCTTATATACTAACAACACTAGTCTGATTCTTCAGTAACCCCATATCCTATTCAACACAGTGCAATTTATTGCAATTAGTTATTGAAAATCTTTTGTTTTTATAATTGGAGAAATCTCTAGTGTCAGAGCTTTGTAACAGAACTTTCTACGCTTTCCCACATGGGTCTTCGAGACAGAGGAGCTTATATTATGCAGTTTCTTGGTAATATGGCGGGGGATATATACTTCATAACTTCAAGATAGAGGCTTGTGAGAGAACAACTATCAAAATCTTCTATAGCATAAGTTATGATATTTTCTATTTGTTTTCCCAATGTTCCACATTAAATGTAACTATAAACGGATAAAAAGCACAACGTTATTCTTTAAGAAATAAAAATATTGCTAGTGTTGGCAAATTGCTATTGTATAAGAGGTATCTATCTTCCTGCAACTGCTAATTTATCATGGCTACTGTATAAAAACAAACTGTAAAACTATGATAGAGGTAATCCTCTAGGCAATAATTTCACACTATGTACTTCTCTTTCACGAGTTGACCAACCTTGCCCAGTGACTGCCACAAACACTAGTGGCCGAACGGGTGACCACCGAACTCCAAACACGTACGAGTCAGAAACGCGCAGAGACAGCAGGGGAGCAGGTTGCAGGACACTGTGGACGTGCGCCAAGCCGTCTGTCCCCACACTCACAAACAGGTTCCTAAAGAGAGCACAGGAACATGAAGGGTGTGTTTTTCTAACAGAGCTTTATAATGTCGTTAATCACTAACATTCACCTGTGGAAGGGGGAGAAGTGGAGCGACTGGATGGGTCCAGCTCGTGGTGAGAAGGAGAACTGTGCAGGAGCATGTAGTGTCATGCTCTCAGCATCAGAGGGCACTGCTGCAACTGTCTGACTGCTGAAGGAACACTTGAGCACCAGACCCCCCTCAGTTCCCACCAGGAACATGTCTGTATCCCAGGGTGAGAGCGCAAGAGAGGTCACGCCTATAGCCGTGTCACCTCTCACCTGCCATCAGCAGAACAGGAGACGCAGTATTTAGTATTGTATATTATAGTCTTGAGTATATGCAACGTTCTATGATAAAGACTCATCTCATACAATAATAATCAATTTGTAATGTTTTTTCTGACGCTCACCCTGTTGGCTGATCGGCTCAGAGGAAGCTGCTGCCTGATGAGAGCAAATCCAGCAGTTAGGTTCAGTTTACCTTCTGCTCCATCTACACTCCAGCGCAGGACTCGACCTCCTGAACACGCACTTACAACCAACATCTCTCCTCGACGAGGCCCTGGGACCCACTTCACCTTCATACACACACACACTTTTGTATTTCAACAGTTCCATGCAAACTGCACAGGATCTACTTTGTCAGTGCTGGAACTACTGTTTCAGAGAGAAAAATCTTCTTGTTCTGTGAAGTTGCGAGATCCTGATGCCACATAACCTTATATAAAGCAACCAGACCTACATTTTTCTGTATCGCTCCTTGCCGTAGCACTAGTTGCATTTTAAACATATATTGAGTTTACAGCTACCCCCAGATATCTAACAAAGAAATTTGGGTAAAAAGTTCTTTTCTCAGTACAAAGAAATCACTGACTTGAATCAGTGAGTGAAGAAGCATACATCAGTGAGTGAATCAGCACCATTTGTGAGAGGTCCGACAGAAAATGCACTAGCAATGTAAGAGACAGTTACCTCATAAACTGGCTCTTTGTGTGTATCTGAACACATCCCTGTTCGAGCCAAAACAGGATCCTGAGTGCGACTTGTATCCCACACCATCACTTCTCCACTGTACAGACCTCCTACAGAGAGATCACAAATTAGACAGAACCATAAATTCATGCCTGTCTATCCCTTCCCACCCTGCGTTCACATTAGCAGGTGGCATGTCGATTTTTTAAACCAACGTTCCACACCATTAAATGTAGCTACAGCGGGTAATAACTGTCTTAAATAAATAAATAATTGTAATTGGCAAATTGCTGTGTGGACGTGCTGTTATAGGTAAATAATCACAATAATATATATAGAGTGCATGTTGTCTAGGAAAGTTTTCTGACAGGCCATGCTTATAAGACAAACTTGGAGCTACTTGAGCACTTCGTCACTTTCTTGTGTGTCAGCAGAGAGAGTGTAACAGGAACTCAGCATCATGTCTGGTCTATCAGAGGCCTTTAGTCATGGAATGGCTAATCAGTCTACTATAAACACCGGTGATGAAGGAAATGAGGTTGTACCTGCAATCAGAGACGGACGCAGTGGATGGAAGGACACACTCATGACGGGTGTTGCTGTCTCTATGACCACGTCAGGCTGTTTCGGGTTCACTCTTCTACGGTCCAAATTCCATGTGCACACGTACGACCTCTCAGTGCTCCAGTCACCATCATCGACACTAAAAAAGAAGCACATCAATGACGGTGGCTGTGTTCCGAAGCACTTTTCAACCTCATGGCATAAGTGCAATCAAAGTCTCTAAATGTGCCGTTCATATATTCTCCATAAACTCACATTGCTTATAATTCAAGTTTATGCACTATTTAGTGTTAATTTTAGAATAACAGAAAGAATAATATGGTCTCCTTGGCACAGGATGAGGCCTAAAATCCTGAAATTCTCCAAAAGCTTCAAAATACCCATAATGTATGTTATGGACTATGAGCACCATTTTGGAAATAATGTGTGTTGTCTCACAGGACCAGTTGTTTTTGTTTGTGTCACAAATGCATGCTGTCTAATTGTAAAAGTAATAAAGAGTTCAGATTCAGATTCAGACACAGATTCAGACTGTGTAGGAATGTCACTCCAATTCACTCTAGTCTGATCACCTACTGCTGTTGAAAGTAGATGTGTTTAAACATGAAAAACTGTGCTGGATTTATCTTTCTCTGTTGCACACATTGGCATTTTGAAAATTTTGAATATAATGTGGAAATACATCGATCAGCCATAACATTATGAGCAGTGACAGGTGAAGTGAATAACACTGATTATCTCCTCATCATGGCACCATCACAGTCAACATTTTGTCCTCAAAGTTGATGTGTTAGAAGCAGGAAAAATGGGCAAGCGTAAGGATTTGAGCGAGTTTGACAAGGACCAAATTGTGATGGCTAGACCACTGGATCAGAGCATCTCCAAAACTGCAGTTCTTGTGGGGTGTTCCCGGTCTGCAGTGGTCAGTATCTATCAAAAGTGGTCCAAGGAAGGAACAGTGGTGAACCGGCGACAGGGTCATGGGCGGCCAAGGCTCACTGATGTATGTGGGTAGCGGAGGCTGGCCCGTGTGGTCACGGACGAGCTATTGTTGCTCAAATTGATGAAGTTAATGCTGGTTCTGATAGAAAGGTGTCAGAATACACAGTGCATGACGGGTCAGGGCTGTTTTAGCAGCGAAAGGGGGACCAACACAACATTATGTTATGCCTGGTCGGTGTATGTGTGGTGTCACAAATTTCACATTAAAGATGGACTTTGCTGTCATAACTAAAATCATTGTAAAGGAAATCATGAATAAAGAAAATTTTTATAAATAAGGTCCAGTAATAGGGTCCTAATTATGACTACATCACTTAACACTGTGTGCCACTGTTTATTTTTTTTATACATAATAAACACAGTAATAGGGGACATACCGTCCAAAAGCACACGCTATAACAGAACCGGTGCAGTTCCAGGACACGCTGGTCACCTGCAGCCCCCTGTCCTGAGCCTCACAGAACCTGAGACGGAATAAACACGATACCTGTACAGGACATACACAGTTTCTTCAGCACTGAACATCACACAAATGAGTGACTGAGCTTCTCCTGTGAGTCTGATCCTCACCGTCTCATGCTGGTCAGTCCAGTTCACTTCATATCCATCGAAAGCATGACTCTTTGAGTTCTTCACCAGCTCCTGGATGACCAGATCTTCCACACGATGTAGGAAATCCCTCAGCCCGGGTGGCTCAGCTGACAGATCCAAGTGGAGTGTAAGGTGATCACTGAGGCTCTCTGAAGGATCGGTCTGTGTGCTGTTGCTTACCACACTTCTGACCTGCGTCTCAGCCTCAGCTGTGTGAACTGGAACAGTCTGACTAGTTTTCTGAGAGCAGAGGCAGCAGTTAACAAGGGCATGTATAATACATTTATGTTGAGTTTTAACTCAAAGAACAGAGAGTCCTGTAGTACAATGAGTACCTCAACACTACATTCACAAATCTTTCATAAACCTCAACAGACAAAAAGTGTTGGTTTGAACCTGATAAAAAAATATATCAATATTCTCACATCATTAGTACATTTACAGATTTTTAAAAAAAAAACAAAAACCATTGTTCGAATCTTTTTCTCTTTCTTTTTTTTTTTTTTACACAAAATGCTTTGTTTTACTTTCTTTTCTGGGGATCACCAGCAAAAATTGTATTTTTGCTTCAATTACAACTTTTGTATGATTCCACCAACATGCAAAAATAAATGCACAATTACTGATATAAATATTACATTCTAACAGTTTTATCACAACTTACATACCAATCTGCATTTCCTTTATTTTATATTCCCGTGTATGTATCTCTGTTGCAATCAAAAGGTGAATATGGGCTATATATCGGCAATATACACTGATCAGGCATAACATTATGAGCAGTGAAGTGAATAACATTGATGATCTCATCATGGCACCTGTTAGTGGGTGGGATATATTAGGCAGAAAGTGAACATTTTGTCCTCAAAGTTGATGTGTTAGAAGCAGGAAAAATGGGCAAGCGTAAGGATTTGAGCGAGTATGACAAAGGGCCAAATTGTGATGGCTAGACCACTGGATCAGAGCATCTCCAAAACTGCAGCTCTTGTGGAGTGTTCCCGGTCTGCAGTGGTCAGTATCTATCAAAAGTGGTCCAAGGAAGGAACAGTGGTGAAATGGTGACAGGGTCATGGGCTGCCAAGGCTCATTGATGCACGTGGGGAGTGAAGGCTGGCCCGTGTGATCCGATCCAACAGACGAGCTACTGTTGCTCAAATTGCTGAAGACGTTAATGCTGGTTCTGACAAAAAGGTGTCAGAATACACAGTGTATGACGGGTCAGGGCTGTTTTGGCAACAAAAGGGGACCAACACAATATTAGGCAGGTGATAATAATGTTATGCCTGATCAGTGTCAGTTCCTGATATTTGCATGTAGATGTATTAAAAAAAACTAGGGTTAGTGTTTTAAGTGCGTAGTAGTATTGGGACAGACAGGCTTAACGTGAAATAAAGTAAAGATCACTTAATATTTGGTTGCATATCCCTTGCGTTCAATAACTTCATCAAGCATCTTGAACTGACTTCACCAAACTGATGCATTATTCTTTTGTGAAGCTTTTCCAGGCTTGTACAGAACAGCGTCTTTCAGTTGTAGTACATTAGTTGTTAGTAAATATTTTAATAATGCTAATAGAATAATCATCATATTATAATGAATTACAGCTATAACTGCAGACCTTTTTGTGCATTCAAGCTTATGAAGCTGTATAATGGCTTTATTGTAGTAATTGTTTCCATAATTGAATAGCCTTTTTGTTCCTTTGACACTGCTGTGTTATAACAATTACGTTTGTAATGCACTGTGTTGTTGTGTTATTTTAGATTTTTTACTGTATAACTAAATATGCGAGCAAACCGTGATAAACTTCACATACCGAGTCTTGAGTCTGTCCACGCGACTTTTTCCACGATGACTGAAAGCCGACAATATCCAGAGATTCATCCGTGAACATTTTACCAAATTAGTCAAAACAATACCTCAAAAACAGTCAAGACGCTTATAATACCTACAGGTAACTAGCTATTAGCTAATTAGTTAAGAGAGACAGTGCTAGGTAGGTTATGTTATGCTAGCTGGTGTTTAGCGTTATCCCTCAAGCTAGCTGGCTAACTAGAAATTAAATATTTTAGCCTTCATATAAAATCATTGAATGGCAATGAGCAAAACATTTTTTTTGTTATATTATACATGCAGTATCGCGCTAAAGCAGCTAACTGAGATGCTAAGACCATTCGCTGCTATTAGTGAGTCCCAGGTTACCCATGGAAACTATCAATGCGTCGTTCACTAAAGTGTCGATTCTATGAATCGGTTCTTTTGGGTGAACTTTGGGAGCCGACTCGCATATGTATATAGCATATCCCGAGAGGTTAACGTATCATTGTACTGAAAATTAAAGTACAACAAATTGTAGTCACTGGATTCGTTTTGATGTAATCCGCTTACCCGTTTCAACTCTCTTTATACTTTATAACAATCATAAAAAACTGATAATGAGCCATTTTAGAGGAATCAGTTCTTGTGCTGTTGTGTCGATTGAATGCACTAAATGAGGATTCTGTCAGTTCACTAAAGCATCCCACAACACGTCAGTATAACGTATACTTTAATCCATGCAATTCAAGCCTTCATGTACGCACATGAATCAGAAAAATATATAGATAAACGTTGCTCTGAAATATACTGTGTGATTGTAAATACACGCACCGTCCACTTTATTAGGTACACTTGTACACCTGCTCATTCATGCAATTATCTAAACAACCAATCATGTTGCAGAAACACTGCATAAAACCATGCAGCTACAGGTCAAGAGGTTTGGTTTATATTCACATCAAACAACAGAATGAGGAAAATTGCAACTTTGACCTTGGTCATTATTGGTGGTATTGACTGGGTGAATTGAGTAATTTAGAAATTGCTGATCTCCTAAAATATACAAAAACAGCAAGCGAGAGTTCTGTGTGTAGAAATACCTTGTTGAGAAGGATCTTAAACTGTTGCCACCAGTTACTTTGAATTGTATTGAATGTCTCTGTATGCTGCAGCATTACAATTTCCATTCACTGGAACTAAGAGACCCAAACCTGTTACAGCTTGGCAGTATAAAAGTCTGTAAATCACAATTTATAAAGTTATATTGACTACTTGATTACAAATCTACAGATTACAAACTGCACCTATAAACCATTCTTTTTGGGCTGCAGAACGGAAGTATGATTGACACTATATGTATTCTGTGAAGAAGAGCATTTAAATGTAATAATAATAAAAAAACAAAACAAAAACAGAGTAATGGCAATTTAATCAAATATTTATTCAGTTTATTCAAATATTGAACAGGTTACAATATGTATAGAGTGATAAGATCACTGTGACTTGTGTCAAACATTCCCACATGCTCAGAAATGGTGTGTGCTGATGATGAGGATGATGATGAGGATGATGATGATGATGGCATGCAGTTAAATCCATGTAAACACTTTTTACTACTGGTGCTAAACCCTACGTGTGTGTAAGTGATATGTTCTCTAGCCCTTCAGTCAAACCTGGGCACACACCATTGAGATAAAAAGCCTACATGTATATACATATACAAATATCTTACAACATTGTCGCTTTTAAACTGCAGCTCAAATCTTGCTGATTTCAGTACAACTTGTACCAGCTCCGTTTGTAAGGTTTGTGGGACAAAACTTGAGAAAACGCACCTGAGCGAGTGCCGTTCTGCATAACTTAGGGTATGTGTTGAAAATAAGTATAGTTTTTTGCAAGTTAATATGATATTTTATATCAAACAATACAACAACATTCGGTTTTGTTTCGAAGTGTCATTTAATCTGCCTTTGTTTTTAATAGCTCAGGCACCATACTCAGAGTTCATGTGCATGAAGTGAGTATTTGATACCAAAATTGCACATATAGTTATTCAGACCTCAGACATTATGTGAGTTATGCTCGCAGCTTGACACTTAAAGGTAACAGAGGAAAGTCTCAGTTCTGACTTTCGACTTAAGGCTGAACAAGAAGCAGTATTAAGTCCACTGCTACTGTCTGATGGTTTGATTCAACTACAACATTTTAAGTAAGCTGAAATTTATATTTGGGCTGTAAATACACTCAAAGAGACTAAAGACAAAAAGACATTTAAAGCCAATATTAAATACATAAATATGAGACAATTCATTAATCGTTACATGCATCTCAATCTAAGACACTGCTTACATCAAGAACACAATTTTGATTAAAAATATGAATGTATAAACTTGTGAATTTGGCATGACGGGTCTTGGTGAACCCAAGAACCCAAAGTCAGCTTATCCTTCAAATCAGCAGCACTTATTTTAAATTAAAAAAATGTTTAAATAAGTAAATAAAATGCAAAATAATAATATGTGCTAAATTTATTTTAAGAGCTGTTGAA
Source organism: Hemibagrus guttatus (assembly GCA_033459395.1). Taxonomy (NCBI): domain Eukaryota; kingdom Metazoa; phylum Chordata; class Actinopteri; order Siluriformes; family Bagridae; genus Hemibagrus; species Hemibagrus guttatus. The sequence continues at coordinate 15,086,750 of JAUCMX010000014.1, read as the reverse complement.
TAATGAGAATAGACATTATATTGCTGAATTAATCCAAATTAAAACTCCTACTAGATGTTCATGTCAAACCTTGCATTCTTCTAATTCAGATACTGTATTATATTTTTCTTTTCTTTTTTTTAATGTCTTATTTTTTCTATCATGTTATATCATATTTGACAGCAAAGGAAACTTTCTATCCCTGATTTTTTTCTCTGGTTTAAAGGCAAGCATTTGTGTTTAAAGGCAGTTGTCTAGATGCTATTGGGAAAACCCTGTCTCTGTCAGTTCTACTCGAGAGAAAATTAGTGGAGACACAATCTGCATGCAGGTGATTTTAATGCTCTTAATTGGAAGCCCAGAAAACTTAAATACCTACGTAACTGAACTAAAAATGTGTACAAATTTCTTCTCGTAAATTTTGCCAGAACCTTTGAACTTAAGTCACCAACTCTGAATATGGGCCAGGGTAAATATCCTGGTGTTGTCTTTATTTTTATTTTTTTCTTGTCATTACGGTAAATCTCATAAAACCAAGAGGTTCTGTCTTATGCTGTGTTCTGTTGTGTTTGGAGCATGCAAAAATGCTTCTACAATACTTGCCAAATATCAGTTTTCCATAGACGTCTACAGTACACTAATAGCACTTTTCCACCAGACAACGCTGTACAATAACAAATCCAGGACCTGGTTGAATTTCTGTACCTGTGAAAGTGGGCAGAGTTTAACAGCATTTGAAAGACACCCTTATCCACTTTTGCAGTATTGGGATTTGAACTCATGACCTTCTGATCAGTAGTCCAACATTTTATCAACTGCCATACTTACTGTCCAAAGAGTCTCTAGAGTGTAGACATGAAGAGGGTGTGTTTGAAGGTGGAGCTTAGTGATGTGATGAGCAGTTACATACTACTTACAATTTTATGATCTGATTTTCTTTAAAATGACATTTAAATTTTGGGTTATAATATGTGTGTCTGTCAGCTGCCACAGATTACATGACATAGCTAGTTTTAGTTTCAAGGACCCAACAATAGGCAAAAGGTGCCAAAACCTTTACTTGTTTGTAAAAAAAAATACAGAGGCTGTTGAGTGCAAACTTTGTCTAGTGCTATTTTCCATAGTTACATTTGTGTTTTATTGGTCATGTAGTGCAAGCACACATTGATTTAGACGCTATTTTGGATTCAACACTTAAAGACGGTTTAAAGAAGTCTACAGTTGGTTAAAAAGTTACTACACTATCACTGAATATCACTGTGCTGTAATATCTGCAAGAGAAGTCATTCTAGTCAGAGATCTGTTCTGACACCGCTGAGTTTGACCAATCGGTGATCTGCACTGTTAGCTCCGCCCACACATCCGGGTTTAGTTGACGTTACCCACGTGAAAAGCAGGACTAAATTATGTACTTGGTCACAGTATAACATATTAAGTGTCAAAATAAGAGATTGTTAACTGAGACAAGCTGCACTGCCTGGTGGAAAAGAACTGCAGCTAAAAATAAAATTGTATGTTATAATCCAGAAAATAGTGTAGTACATAATATTGTACTTCTTTATGAGGCCTTGTCAATATCAGTTAATAATACACAATAGAACCTCTTCTCCTGATAGTCGACATCAGCACAACAAACACAGCTACATGTGCATAGTAATAGTGTTAAAAAACACACAATATCCTGCACTGAGCTCAATCAACATGCAAGAAGCGAAATGCAGAAAACTCGACATACTCGTGCTCAAACACAATCCCTCCTCACCGTGGAAGCACAAAACTATTTAACATCAAGGGGTGTGTGTGTGTGTGTGTGTGTGTGTGTGTGCGTATGTGTGTGTGTGCGGCATAAAGGAAGTTTAGTGACAGAACAGCAGCAGCCTCAAGCACAATGATATAGCTAGAGAAGAACAAAGTTCAGAAGCAAAGAAAATCACACAACACACACACACACACAAACTGTTCTACACTACAGCAGCTCAAGCATAAATGATCCTACTTTACCTATATAGTATCAAAAAGTTACAATGAGATGTAAGGCATACATTTATGTCCAAAAAGTTCAATCAAGTCATGCATAGATTGTAAAAGTTATTGTATTTCTCAAAAAAATGATGCAATCTATATGTATATTATTGAAATGTCAATAACTAATACACTTTTAACATGACAACACCTCTTTTTTTCCCAAAGATGCACCAGTTTGTAATATTTTGGTAAAAGATCAGTTCATCATAAAAAGGAGGTTTGCACTGTTTGCAAATACTGAATATGACTAAATTACCCTAAAAAACAAGGAACCAAATCAAATGGACAACAAATCAACTATGTCCCTATTACTGTGAAAGTAAAAAGCATGTTTGGTGTTGGACTTTTGGTATTTTCCACTGCAGTTACAAGGCTAATGTAACTATAAAGTAATAGAAACCACCAGTTGGCATGGTGGAAGTCACCTCAAAGGGCATCTCACTAAACACCATTTGTATGCTCCATATTAAATGTAACAGAGATATAACTATTATCTTAAATGTAATAGGTCCTGAAGAATGTCAAACCTCCGGGCAACGCTGCACTCATAGCTATGTTAACCTTGTATACACCAAACATGTCTTGTCTTGACTACATTTTGGGTGAAAGAACATTTTGCAAACTTGCTAAAATTCCCTCAATCACCTTCCCCATTAAAAAAAGTTTCCTGACTTCACCTGATCCATTAGTGAGTGTGTTCACATTTATAAACACACACACACACACACACACACACACACACACACACACACACACACACACACACACTAACCTGAATGTAGTTTACCAAGACAGGTCATTTTTACCTTTAACCATTAAGGACTTGCTAGAGAAAAATATTTATAATACTTATAATAGACTTGAGCCACACACTAACTGTAATATTTTAGCAAAACTTATAAAGAATATGACAACATGCTGACGTGATTACTAACATAACTAACATTGCAAACGGGCTTTTTAATTTAAGCGAACAGCTGGGTGCTGGGTTCAGCACTAACCTGGGCTGTGTCTCAAATCACAGACATCTGTACAATGATAGTAAGATTAATATCATAAAATCCACATGCACAAATCTTGCTTGCACTGCTGATTACAAACTTGTTAGAGAGCACAAAACTCAATGCTACTCTCTCCCTTAACTGTGGGGGTGCCGATCATTTTGAAACCAGTATTTTGCATATAAATCAACTTATAAATCAACTAAATTCTAAAAATTTTAAAGTTTAAAAATAAAATATGGAGTTTGAATAAAATGATAGTGTTCCCATACGTGTAAGATTAAAGTCATCAGTCGTCTTGGACATAAGACTTGTATGCAATTTGAGACACAACTTTGGGAGCGTTATTAATAGTTTGACAAAATGACAGAGGAGGAGATCAAAAGCTGTGTTTTTAGATTTGTTCAGTGTTCAATCTATAAAATAAAATGTGCCATTCCAAAAAATACTGAACACTGTTACTTTAACTAAGCTTCATCTGATATGGCAGTGACCTCTATTGCTTGACAGTCCAATGCAGGTAATGAGTAATGTTTTTTTGCAGAATGTTGCACAAGGACCTTATTCTTTTTTACATTCTAGTTCTTTGATAAAGGATCTATAAATAAATGAATTTCATACATATTTAATATCAAACCCTGATGGTGATCTGGACGTGGGCTGTTTCTCAATCTGACTTCTCGATCGACGTTGTCTTCCTTTTGACGTCCCGATAAGTGGTTTAAATTCCTGAAAGTGTTCCTGATCCTACAAACACGGAGGACCCTTCAGTCACAAATGAAATCATTCACTTTGAGTAAAATCTACATGCTGATTTTATTAAACTGGTTACATTGACCTGACACTGATCTGGTCAAAACAAAGCTTCGGCTAAATCAGCTAACTACAAGAAGCTACAAGTAGCTTTAAGCTAACTGGAAGCTATAATTCCGAGTTTTCCAAGGTTTTTGCACTTCCTGTGTAGAAAAAGAGCCAATCAGCAAACCGCCTCCAATACGTGTTTTAAGAAATAGCATGAGCCCACTCCATATAGTAAAAGTGCAAGCACAGCCTCCACACTGGACAGGAGGGGAAATAAACACACACACTCTCTCACACTCAGACGCACAAATGTAAGGAAGAGTGTGTCCTTAGATGACACACAAACACAGCGCATGCTGCTGTAAAACTGTACAAATGCATGCATGTTGTAGGGGAAATGCCCCACATGCCGTCCTTTTGTCCCAGCTGCACGATGGCACTCGGGAACCATTCCAAATCCCCCATCATCCACTTCCCGGGGGCGCGAGACATTAAGCCCTTTCAATCAGGCATGAGGCATCAGGAAAGCACTTCATCCTCGCCTACGAAGGGCAAGTCCACGCTGCGTGCACCGTCTCCACTCTCTTGTTTCCTAGGAAACACACACACACACACACACAGTGTGTATTAAAATAAATGCACACCACAAGCCTAAAAAAGCCATCATCAGTCAGATCAGAGGCGTGATAAGATTGAAAGCCCAGAATACACAACATTCAGAATGTCACAATGCAACAAAGTCTGTATAAAAAAACAGGATATTAAAGTGATAAAACAGCAGCTCAATTCACTGATCAGCCTGCACATGGGAGTGGGAGCTCAATATTTAGTGTTATTTTTGTATTGGTATTATTGCAAATGAGCATGCTTGATTGACTGCCCTCTGTCTTACTACTAGTTTTAACTCACTAGGTTAACTTTCACTGACTAGACTAGGTTTCTCTCACTAGGCTATCTTTCACTCTGTAGGGTAGCTTTCACTCACTAGGTCAGCTTTCACTTTCTAGCTTTCACTTGAAGGCAAGGTGAGTGAATTCAGCCATTTGACTGGTGAACAAGAGGCTTATAAATGCTTTACCCAAGTTTAGCTCCGCCCACTTTGCACTAAGAGAGGTGAAATTGTGCTTTTAAATTTATGTAGGCATTAAAAGTTACCAAGTATGCACACATCCAGGTTTTTCTTCCCTGAGACTTTAAATTCTCCCCAATAGCAAGCTCCTGTCGAAGTTTAGATGCTCTGGCTTTAGAGGTTTACTTCCAGTACAGTTAACAAATATTCATCTCACCCAGGATCTAACATAAGATGTACTAGTGATGTATCTCTTTCACCATATCCAGTCAAGAGGTTCATGGTCATTAATGTGAATCTGCACATGCATCAGTGTAACAATTGCTGTAACTGATAGTCCTGGATGTTTCCTCATTTTCCACAAAGGCCATTGGTTTCTTGTATTGAGGGGTACAATAGTGGTTTGTGCTGGTCAGTATCACACTAACATCAGTGCTCCACAATCCTCTGGAGTTGCACTGCTCCAAAAGCAAATTCTAAATGTCATGACTAGGAGCAAAAAAGTCTCACCTGTCCTGGGGCACTCAACACTGTTAGAGCAAACTGCTGTGGACTTTCACAGTAATTTACACTGAAACTGTGGTTTAGAAGTAATGTACTGGCTATTCCTCTCCTTACTGGACTGCAGTTTTAGCTTCAGTTCTGGGACAGAACATTCTGGTGTCATGCCTGAGCCTCTGATCTGCCAGGACACATAACATGCAAAATGCAAACACACACTAAACTCCTTACAGCATTTGTCAGATGGAGTTTATAGTGTTTACTGCAGGTCACATGATCTCAGTGGACGGGAATAAAGAGGAATCCATCATTATAAATGCTTTATAAATCATGAGTTACACACGACCATCCTGAGCCATGCTTCATGTGCGTGCTCATTCTCATGCCTACCTGGCTCAACAAGAAGTGGAGACTAAATTACATCCCATCAGCCATTTGCAAACTTGGTATTATGACATCACTGCTCATTTTTCGTTTTGGAACTTGATGTAATGCTTAGCAGAAAATGCTGGTGTTAATCAATATAACGGTTACTGAATGTAGCTGGCTGCATAACTTCAGACAAACGTTAGCTAAAAGTGATCTGTTAGCGTATGCCAGTGTTGCTAAGTTATTTAAAGCCATATGTCGATGCACAGAGGTGAAAGCTCAGTCAAGCAGTGATGTCATATGATCATTTTTGTGAATGACTTGTGCATGTAACTTGAGCAACAACTGCATAGAGCTTGGAAGGTTACAAAATAACGTACATGAATTTTATATATTTGAATTGCATACACATCATATTAAACAAAGTGATTTTTTTTTCTGTTGTGTATTTAATAAAGGTATGTTTAATTTAAAATCATATATTTCTATTGGAAAATCCTACTTTTATCAAGTTTAGAAGAAAAAACATTGGTAAAAATGTGGCGTATTGAATGCAAAACAGACAAAAATGTATTTAATGTGATGTGTATAGAATTAAAATACACGATATTCAAAAATTCTATTCTGATAATTTTGTCAGCTTTCAAACTCCATACAACAGAAGCCTGTCATTCAGCAACATCAGGACAAGGGGGAGAGGGGAGGTGTCCAGCAAACCAGCAGTCCTTTACCTTTGGTTACCGTGAATGTAGCAGTATCGTAAATTCCCTGCTCTCCCTTTTCTGGAGGGCAGGACAGAGGGAAGCACCACAATCACAATACAACTCTATTTCTTAAACACAACACAATCTATATGCAGGGGTGGGCAATATGGTGAAAATTTAATATCACAATATTTCTGGACTGAATACATTCAAAAGCAGCACAGGACACATAATGTGAAACCCCTAGAAAAGAAGGTGTCTAATTTATATTCCTGTACAGTATGTGAGAGGCTTACATTAGGCTGTGTCCCTGTGCGGTGGGGCTGCGGTCCTCCCTGCGGCTCCAGTCGAAAGGATTCCCAAATGATCGCTTACGCAGCATGGTACGCACTAAGATCTGAAAACAAGGTCACGTGATCACAAACATAGATTAACCACAAATAACATATGATATCATTATACATACCAAAAAGCACTCACATGATAATGATCATTTACGTTAACCCCCTAAGGTGTTTAAGGTTAATTCTATGTTAATGTTAAATTAATAGTGCACCAGCTTGTAGCATTTCTGGAACTGCAAGATCTATGTGGCAGAACCTGACCAGAAATCTCAAAAACACCCTTTATATGCAAACTTTTCTTTTAACAGGCTCCTGAAATACTTAAATTATTACACATATTTGACATAACAACTGTTCACTGACACACATCACGCATTCATACAATAATGTGGGTTTCCTGGTTCCCTCCACCTCTAGAAACAACACCGGTAAGTGGACTGGCTACTCTAATGTATTAATAAAGCAAATTATGTATTCATTTGTGTGTATATGACAGGGTCCCATCCTAATAAAGTACACTGTAAGAGTGTGTGTGTGTGTGCGTGTGTGTGTGTGTGTGTTTTCTCACCACTGTCGCCAGACTGGGGATATGCTTCACTGAGTTCTCCACCTCCTCCTCGGTCACCTCGATCAGACTGCAGCAGTTGTCATCCTCAGGAGGAAGAGGCTCTGCCCCATGCCGTGTCACCCAAGAGTGAACCTAATTACATACACACACACACACACACACACACACACACACACACACACACACACACACACACACACACAACCTTTAGATTATTTTTGAATTATACCCTCTCTTTGAATAGGAGAACACCAACTTTTGAATAAAGTGTGCATTTGAGCCAATACTTGCTACAATATGTGGTACTGTTTTTCGAAAATGAAACACAATGTCACAGAGGGATGAATAAAATAAATGTGTCTATGTTTTAATTGTGCCACTGTGGATTTCAGAAGCAGCAGGTAAAAGTTAATGTGCAGCACACAGGTTCACTGACACTGACCTTGATCTGAGGCACGGTTATGCGGTTTTCAGGATTTTTATCCAGCATCTTAAAAAGTAGGTCCTTCAAATCATCAGACACGTCGGCACTGTGATGGACATACAAGAACACATGATGGGTTAAAGGACAGAACATGTACAGGGGCTAGAGAAAAGGCTTCTGCTTGCAGTGTCCTAAAACGATCAATCAACCAGTTTAAAAGTTTAAACACTATAACAATAAAACACTAACAAAATAAACACTGTAAGACATTTTATACACTAACAATATATTTGTAATATAACACTGCATCAATATATAAACACTGTAATAACATAACTAACCATATAAACACTAACAACTTAACAATATTAATATAAACACTAAAAATTTAACAATAACAGTATAATAATAACAAATTAGCAAAAAGGTAGCAGTTACATTAACAAACACAGTACCGATTCCAAAAAAGTTGGGACACTGTACAAATTGTGAATAAAAAAGGAATTCAATAATTTACAAATCTCATAAACTTATATTTTATTCACAATAGAATATAGATAACATATCAAATGTTGAAAGTGAGACATTTTGAAATGTCATGCCAAATATAGGCTCATTTTGGATTTCATGAGAGCTACACATTCCAAAAAAGTTGGGACAGGTAGCAATAAGAGGCCGGAAAAGTTAAATGTAGATATAAGGAACAGCTGGAGGACCAATTTGCAACTTATTAGGTTAATTGGCAACATGATTGGGTATAAAAAGAGCCTCTCAGAGTGGCAGTGTCTCTCAGAAGTCAAGATGGGCAGAGGATCACCAATTCCCCCAATGCTGCGGCGAAAAATAGTGGAGCAATATCAGAAAGGAGTTTCTCAGAGAAAAATTGCAAAGAGTTTGAAGTTATCATCATCTACAGTGCATAATATCATCCAAAGATTCAGAGAATCTGGAACAATCTCTGTGCGTAAAGGGTCAAGGCCGGAAAACCATACTGGATGCCCGTGATCTTCGGGCCCTTAGACGGCACTGCATCACATACAGGAATGCTACTGTAATGGAAATCACAACATGGGCTCAGGAATACTTCCAGAAAACATTGTCGGTGAACACAATCCACCGTGCCATTCGCCGTTGCTGGCTAAAACTCTATAGGCCAAAAAAGAAGCCATATCTAAACATGATCCAGAAGCGCAGGCGTTTTCTCTGGGCCAAGGCTCATTTAAAATGGACTGTGGCAAAGTGAAAAACTGTTCTGTGGTCAGACGAATCAAAGTTCTTTTTGGAAAACTGGACTAAAGAGGACAAGGACAACCCAAGTTGTTATCAGCACTCAGTTCAGAAGCCTGCATCTCTGATGGTATGGGGTTGCATGAGTGCGTGTGGCATGGGCAGCTTACACATCTGGAAAGGCACCATCAATGCTGAAAGGTATATCCAAGTTCTAGAACAACATATGCTCCCATCCAGACGTCGTCTCTTTCAGGGAAGACCTTGCATTTTCCATCATGACAATGCCAGACCACATACTGCATCAATTACAACATCATGGCTGCGTAGAAGAAGGATCCGGGTACTGAAATGGCCAGCCTGCAGTCCAGATCTTCCACCCATAGAAAACATTTGGCGCATCATAAAGAGGAAGACAGACTGTTATAAAAAGAAGAGGGGATGCCACACAGTGGTAAACATGGCCTTGTCCCAACTTTTTTGAGATGTGTTGATGCCATGAAATTTAAAATCAACTTATTTTTCCCTTAAAATGATCCATTTTCTCAGTTTAAACATTTGATATGTCATCTATGTCGTATTCTGAATAAAATATTGAAATTTGAAACTTCCACATCATTGCATTCTGTTTTTATTCACAATTTGTACAGTGTCCCAACTTTTTTGGAATCGGGTTTGTAATAAAAGATATAGAAGAAGAAGTTGCTTTCGGCTGCTCCCTGTTCGGGGTCGCCACAGCGGACCGACTGGTCCGCACAACAACTTGGCAAATGTTTTACGCCGGATGCCCTTCCTGCCGCAACCCTCCCATTTTTCCGGGCTTGGGACCGGCGCTGCATCCAGTGGCTGGGGTTGAGGCATTGGCTGGAATCGAACCCAGGCCTTTCGCATAATAGGCGAGAAACCTACCACTGAGCCACCAATGCCTCTTTGTAATAAAAGATATAACATTAACAATTTTCAAAGTAAAAGTACTAAAAGTATATTATTTATATATTCATTCATGTTCAGTTTTACCTCATTTTCAGCAATTACCAGTCAGAGTGGTCATGTTTTCCTCTGTAGTCCTGTTTCCATTCCTGTCCTTTGATTGTATTGTTATCTGAATGCATTCACCTGTTCTGTGTTAGTGTCAGGAACAGCTGGACAGTTCCCTGCCAGGCCTGGAGAGGGTGCTGGCAGGTGAATTTTGGAAGCCTGCTTGTCTGTGTGTTTCCCTGCCCATTGTTCTCATTCCTGACTGTGTCACTTGTATCCAATTAGCCCTAATGTTTAGCCCTATAAATAGGTATTTTGTATCTGTCTTTGTCGGTCATAGTTTCATGTTCTAGGTTTCTTTGTTCATTAGGTTTTGTTTTATAAGTTTTATGTCTACTGTTTAGGTTAGTTTTCCCCATGTCTCGTGTTTATGTTAATAAAGCAGTGCTTCTTTGGATCCCGCGTATGGGTGTGTATCCACGGCGTGCTGGCGCGGGCACACGGCAACCACGGAGGTCCGGGTTCGAGCCCTGCATAGGGCGGGGGCGCCCGGATGTTACAGTAAGTCAATGATTTGTATGTCGCTATATACCCTCTTATTATTGTTCATTGTGAATTCTTTTTGTGCATTCAGTATCGTTAAGCTCAATCCTTGATTTCTGTATATGAAAGTGTATTGCAGTGATTTGCTGGTTTGATTTTTGTCTGTTTCCATTGTTTTGAATATGGATTGTCCGTATTCAACTTTGCCTGCATGTAGCGTGAACACTGCTAGAGACACTGGATATAACTTTTGGATTCACCCCAGTAAAGTGTACGGTGAGCTTAAGGACTTGTTGGACTTGTCTCTAGTCACTGCAATTTAAAAGCACCGTTCTATAATGCAAAAGAAATGTCCAGATTCCTTGCTATTGTTTAAAGATAAGTGTAAAATTTAAAGATAAGTTTTATGTTCAAGGTGATGAAATCAAACAGAAAATGTTTTAGACTATCTAATTCTCACCAGAAATTTGTATCAATGATATTTTAGAGCTTATATTAGTCTTTGAAATGGAAACCGTTCTGTATACCTGCATGTTTTTATAGCATGGCTGAACTGGCTTCTGATTTGCTGCCACGTGTTATTTGTCTCTAAATGAAATTACATCAGTTCTTATTGAAATCTTTACACTGTAGCCATGACAACTATTAGAAATAAATAGGTCAGGCTGAATATTCACCCATGGCAACTACACTATTAATATAAAAATTAACAGTGGTTAAAAAATGTAATGAATATTATACCATAGCTATAATCACCAAGAAAATCTGGAAAATCTGTCTGGTGTCAGGAATTTTGTTGGACTGTAACTTATACAGTATTGTATTAAAGTCTTTGTGTGTGTCTGTGTGTGTGTGTGCTACAGAAAATAAAAATATAAAGAGATGGTCACTCACTGCTCAGGAAGCTCCACAGGCTGAGTTTTGATCTTCTGGTGCAGACTGAGTATGCGCTCGTCCATGAAGGGACACTGCAGGACACACACTTTATCAGACCTCACAAACAGACTCTACGCAGTTCACGACATCACACTGCTTTGGATGTCAGTGACATCACTATGTGTGTGTCTCTGTGTGTGTGTGTGTGTGTGTGTGTGTGTGTGTGTGTGTCAGCAGTGATATCAGTCTCACCACGCCAAAGACAAAGCAATACAGCGTGACCCCCATGGCCCAAACATCCAGAGCCTGGAAACAAACACATGTTAACGTTCAACACCATCATCATCCTCCCTGTTTGTGAGATCACTAAAGATGCACTGAATGTTTTGACACTGAATATATTTACAGGAAAACAACAAACAAAGCTGTTGTACTTTTGCTACAATCAATTTTAACAACAGAAAAAAGGTTTCACTAAAGATGGTTAAATTCCCAAATTTCATTTTCTTTTGAGACATCAGAGAGATGATATACATAGCACTAAAGTGTGAGACAATCTTTCTCTGACCTTGCCCGAGAAGTTTTTGCGGGTCTCAGAGAGTGTTTCTGGAGCGAGGAACGCCGGTGTTCCCACTGTGCTGGTCAGAAGGGCATCGGCTCCTTCAAACTGGTTGCTGACTCCAAAGTCAGCGATTTTAATGTGTCCGTCCTCGCCAACCAATAAGTTAGACGGCTTAATATCGCGGTGAATGATCTTCTGATAGTGTACTGCAGGGAAGAGAAGAAGAGGACATCATCCATTTTCTCAGCATCAAACCTACAGACCAAGAGTCACATGTTGAGATGGTTCTTGAACTCACAGTATTCAATTCCCCTGAGAAGGTCCTGGAAGTAGAAGCGAGCCTGCTCTTCATTCAGGGGTTTGTCAGTGGGGACCTCCATCACCGCGCTGTACAAAAACACCAGATCAAAACATCACAAATGTGAGACCCCATTTTTGGAGAAACAAAGTAATCAACAAAAACTTATTTAATTTCTCGTTAATTTAATGGGCATTTATTTACCTTATTTTACTCTGGTATTATCTATTTCATAGTAACGTTATATGTCAATCAGACTCACACACACACACAAACATACAAATGGTCAGCTGAATTATATATTAGACCAAAAACGTGAGTGGTTTGTGATGGACTGTGTCTCCTTTGGTTCACCATAGAGTTCACCATAATGTTAACAGCCTAATCATCTTAATGCTCACTTTTACACTGAAAAATAGTAAATATAAATCTTGTAGATTAGATCTGAAAGACTTTTCTGTTTAATTTCTATCTAATAAACAAAAAAAAAATTGAACTGTCATGATGTAGTTGTATCAAGAAAAATCACATTCTAAAATTTTAGATGCTGTATATGAAGTGCATTAAATTAGTGCATTGAAATATACTGAAATTCTACTCACCCTCGCTTGACCAGTTCAAACACTGTAAAAAGAATGAAAACAACAACAGCTCAATACTGAGTTTATCATCTCTATGTAAGCAGTGTGAAGCAGGCAGAATATCAGGCTGAAACTCTACTATCAAGAACTACAAATTTTATTTCACAGACATATTCCCACTTTAATATGTCTCCGGGGTGCTGCGCTCTGATTGGCTGAGAGCAGGGTTGATAACACAGATTAAAAACTGAGTGAATTAATTTCACAGAACTAAACAAGCCAAGTATATTTCACAAACCTGACCTTAGATTAATGTTTAAAAAAGAGGTCATGGAAATCATTACCAACAACAAAATCAGCCAAGTCAGCCATGTCACTTGTCATTTGTCAATTGTGGGCCTGACCTAAAGAGAAACTTTATTATTATATTAATTATATCTTTTTCTTCCACTTTTCCGCATCAAACAGTAAATGCGTTCTATTTACAGGTAAGAACTAAAGTTGTGAGTAAGGAATTGAAGAAAAATTATACCACATGAGCCAATTACCTGGATTTGTTACTTTACAGTGTCATGCCTAATTTGCATATAAATAAGAAAATCTCAATTTAAATTTCGCTTGTCACTGAAAATAAGCACAGAGAAAATGATCAGCTTTCGTCTGCCACGTACTAGTCTGAACGCAGAGAAAGGCATAATTTAGATTTCAGATTTATTATTTATTAGAAAGAGCAAATGGCATAATTTTGGCTTTAAATATGCAAGATTATTATCTGCCCTTCAGCTGTATTCATTATGTGATCACAAATCTCACTGTGTTAAGTGGTAAAGTGATCTAATTTGCATTAACTCCGGCCTCTATTTTACACCTGAAATTGGAAACACCGCAAATTACATATCTATTATCCATTAAAAATCTGCAAATCCCCTGTAATGCCTCTCATTAAATCAGCCTGAGATGTTTTTACACACACAAATGTTTTATCATAACA